>JAAAYG020032936.1:28899-50063 GCA_009936455.2 Tomocerus minor
GATAAGCTCAAGGAAATCTCAATGGGAAATTACAAGAGATTATTAGGTTCGAACCCTTTTATCTTTGCGCACAAATAAAGACCCAGATTGTTCATCATATTTATTCATGCTTTCCAGAGAGTTGTTCTTAAGGGGTTCACATCAAACAGCCTACATTCAAATCCAGTCAATTATGATTTTTTTAAGATACTAGATTGGAGCAGGTCAAGTAAGGTAGTTACATCTATTTAATCGATGGGAAAAAGTTCACACTACAAGAAGAAAGTGTATAAAAGCCGTCGTAAGAATTTATTTGCTACAATTCATCCAGGTGCACTAGAGATTACTAGTGAGGACAGCTGACTAATTAAGTTGAGTTGATTGAAGTATTATAGGGAATGAGAGAAGTAGAGTTCGATGCAGTAACTATATATTCCTCCAGCAAGACTGTATGTATTTCGTTTACAACACACTGCACCGCAGTTAACAGGGAAATATTTCGTAATAACAGAGGGAAAGGAGAGACATTAGGTAAATTAGGTTGTGGCCCGCTCTATTTAGTTAGTTTGTAGCTCCTAACTAACTTTACTTAAAGGTAACTTCGTTATAGTAAAGTTATTGTTGGTGAAGAAGGTAGATAGTCTAGTGCTAGGAGTAAGTAGTTGGTTGTTGTTTTGTTGCCTCTTGCTCCACTTCTATTTACAATGCGGTACTTAGACGGATAGCTAACTTTGTGAATTGGAATTGTTATTGGTTGGATTGGTGTGAGTGGTAGTAGTCGCTCTATGACAAAGAAAGCCCAGGGAAACTATTGCATGGTGGCTTGTCTACCTTTCCTTCTTGGCTTATCGTTCAAGTTATGTTGTAATGCCTACAGTTAGCAGCTACTTACTACTTACCTGGTTACTTACTAATGTTCCTAACTTATAGTTACTAACTGAACTGCCAGCCTTTCTACAATAATATCCATGGCTAAACTGCCACGAGTCCAATTCTAAGTATTATTGGTCTCCTCCTACCCAGTGCCAAATGCTACAGACCGATTTACGGCTCTATTAAAACCTCCTTTTACACATTAGATGATATAGTTAATATCGGGGTGAGCAATGCATGCTCACTATTACACCCAGCTATGTAGACGTACTTAGGTACCTACACTCTTATTTACCTACCTACTCAGCTACGTACACACTCTAACGAGTCAATTTCATTCTCCTTCAACTGAACCTCACGAAAATACTATAGAAAAAGTTAAATTGTTAAACTTTCTATTTTATATAGAATATAAATAGGGAAATTGGGGATAACATTGAATTTTAGCATATCGTATCTCAAGTTTCTCAAGCGCTTAGCTATGTGTGTACATTACATGCATATGGGCTACTACATGTATACATGTCTCTAATATCTAAATAATAATCCCTATAATTCATCCGTAGTATTACATAGCCTACAACAGTTAACTATAGTAATATAGAAAGAGCTAAGTACATATCTGTAGTGCACTTACTTCTTTATTCGCTATTGTGTTCATGTGCATTAAACTTGGGTGGGAAGAGCTCACAGAACATTTTCAAACTAATAAACACGGCAGGTTAACAGCCCAGGGTGCCTTTAAATTTATTCTCTGCTCTATATATCCCTAAACCATAGTTGATAAGATCAATTCAGATTTCGCACCGCCTTTTCAAATTATAATGGTAATTTTCCCGGAAATTCCCTTCTACGCCTTCGTACTTTAGGACGGAACATGTCACTTCCACTTTTATATTGCTTTAACCTGCTCCATATTCTCAAACTTATTCAATGTGCACTTGATTTCAACTGCGTACATGCTCTTGATTTCTCCTTTTCAATCTAATTCCCTCGAAAAATGGTTATTGACAGCTCAACCGGAGTTACACTGTTATAAAGGCTATAAATACATCATTTATTATACCATAAAACATGGGTCCGATATACTCGTGTATTAATAAACAGCTAAAGTTCTTATAGCCCTCTAGCTGTTTATTAATGTCTGTACTTGTGGTAATTTATGCTGCATGTAAAATGTCAGAATGTGAGTAGGCAAAAATAATTTAACTCGTAAACAGAATTGCAAACATGTTATTTTCGTGGGAAAACTTGCAAATTGAACATTCGACATTGCTCTCAATGTGTTACACTTATGGATGTAAATATTTATTATTTAGCAGTAAATGGCTTAGTGTATGGGAAGCTTCTACGAGACTGTAAACAAGTGAAACGCAATTCCACTTTCACATTATGATAATACAAACAAATAATGCCTCTCTCGTCCTACTCCTGTCCAAGTATCTATTGGTATGTACTAGTCTCAGAATTGTTACATCAGTACCTATATTTACCTACCCATAAAGTAAAGTACAATTATTTCTGTGCAAAATGTTAGGCTAAAGAATTATAGTTTCAGTTTATGCATAAACATATTCTAAGCAATATAAATTGGGATAAAGAGGATGAAAGAAATGTATAGGTATGGTATATATGGAAGATACATAGAAAGGGATTTAGCTTTAGGACAAAGGCTATTTGAGTGTAAAGGGCTATTTTATTAGTACCTCCTTTCTATTATGCCTATGTCTATTCCTCCTCATCTATAATATATGCAATAATGCTTCGTTCTGTCGGACAGGCTACACGCAGAATGGTCAATCTACAATGATGTATGGAGCTTTATATTATGCATGAATATGTGTAGAATGGATGACTAAGTTTTTGGCTTCTCCGTGTGTACCAGAAATTATCTACTGGAAAACTTTGCTTTCCTCCCATCCCCTTTACTGTAGTACTGTAGCTAGGTGTGTGTATGGATATGTATGGGGAAGGGAAGAGCTAACAGGCCTCCACAGATAGTTGAAAGCTATTTGCATGTATTAATATATTGCAGGTTTATATACACGTATATATATCCACAAACATGTTAGCTACAGAGTATACGCATGGATATACTTGAGAAGATGCCGTAAGTAATGCAGCTGGGGAGGTAGAGAGAATTTTCCTTGCTCACATGCATTCTGCTTGGCTATAGTATAGCTATAATGTAGGTATGTACTTAGTTAGTACGAGTGCGTCAATTTTCCCAGAAATGCATTGAGGGTAGACCCTCACAGTAAATCTAGCAAAATTTGTCTGAAGATGAATACCTCCCCAGCCTCCTCACATTCAAATCCAGCGGTAGCATCAATCGCGCAGCGTTTAGTTATTCTATGGGTAACATAGCGGTAGCGAAGCGGCGACAGAACGCTCCACGAGATCCGGTGTAATGGTAATAGTAATAGAGGAATGAGTGAAAATAAGTTGGCAGGAGGAAATCCGTATTTTATATAAAGAAAGGAGGTTAAGTCGAGTGAATCATGAATGTTTAATGTTTAAATAGAAACGTAGAGATAGTGTGCATGTAGATCTAAACAATTCTTACTTTTATGTGTATTGGAGAAAATGTAAGTAGCTAGGCGGGCATATTGCAACAATTTAGTATAAAAGTGAAAGGACATAACTGTAGAGTAGGTAATTTGTGATCAAAACTATATTAAATAGTGTGTAGCTAGCTGTATGTATGTGTGTATTGTGTTTGAGCGTACGTTACTGTTATGGGATTTGGGAGAATGTTGTTTTCTATGGAGGCAAATAGATAGAGATAGTAGAATCGTAGTGTACACACAGATGTAGGTATATTTATATATAGACGTCCATTCCTGCAAACTACAGAGATACATAATAACCGTTACCTTATATTGTATTATGTATATATGGGGCAATAGTCGATTTTTCTTACGGTGCGACTAGACTTGACGTCCACGATTTGAGATAGGAATTTTGGTAAGCACATTTTTCTACTGGCCTACTCTTCGCTCTGTGCCTTTGTATTCAGTGAAGACTGAAGGGAGTTCTATTTCGGTGAAAGGATGTCTGAAATGGATGGAAGACAAGACAGTCCAGTAGAAAAGGGGAACAGGGCAACAAAGTGAAAGCATTTTGGATGGAGCCCTCCTCAAAGATAGCTTCACTTTATTTTGCTTTTCCACTTCTACATACAGAAGGGATGTTTACTGTTGGAACAGCGAAGGACCTAAACGGAGCGTTCAACTTTGAATCGCTCTATAGATTTTGTTGAGTTCAGTTCAGTTGAATTCTATTCTGTTCAGTTGCTTTTGTCATGAGCGAATAGATTTGCTTTCTTTTTCCTCACTTTCCCCTCGTTTCCTCTTTTAGTTGGAAGTTATTGAAGAATGAAAGCGTGCTTTCTTTCCCTGTCACTTTGTCGCGCACTACGTTGGCTACTAGTGAGCGTATATGTACAATAAGTAGGGAAGGGTACTCTTTCCCTATCTCTCTGTCTCACTTCGACCTATGGTAGTAGGACTTTCATACCTAGTAGGTAAACCATGTACATACTGTAGTGTAGTGTGTATGAGACTCTGTGAATCTTTTCTAGTTGTGTTCACTTGGTTTACTTTCGTTTGGATGACTTAAATTTGGCCTCCTGTAAAATGTCAAACATCCGGCGTCACTTGCCATTGCTCTTGGTCCTTGGCTTTAGTGACACTATTTTTCTGTCGGCTGTCTCGCACAGAACATAACAGCACAGGACACAACTGAGCTATTCCATTCTACTTCTGTCTACAGGAACTAAAGAGCGAAATCCCTCTTTAGATACTCAAACTTTCTCTAAACACACAGGAGAGTTCCAACAACCAACAAACTAATGTCCTGACAGTAGCTTTCTCTAAAAAATATTTATTTTCTACTTATGTACACAGTGAGGAAGGAAGCGAGGCAGGCAGACGGAGTTTACAGACAGCATAAGCTCCAATTTCTTTAATAACTTCCCTATGAATTAAGGTTAAATTCCCTAAATTAGAATATCTGCAGGGGAAATTAGAAGAGTAATTACTTCTTTGTACATTTTTAATAAAGCAGATGCTCTTACTCTTACTATGCATACGAGAAAGGATCTTCTATCTACATAAACCAGATGTTTTATGCTAACAAATTACATTATATATCTCTCTCCTTCAAATATTTAAACTTTCTCTTTACATTTCGGATGCATGTTAAAGAAAGTTAAGTTTCTCGACACACTGTGAGATGAATGGTAGTGGAAGGAGATGTAAATATATGTATAGCAAAGCAATAAACCTTGTTCTGGGATGTGCAGCAACCTAAATATGTTACAAGCATAAACAGAGAAAGTTTATTGTTGGAAGACAAGAGAATTCGAAGAGAAAGTGAGATAAGCTTATTTAGACAGTGTATTGTTGTCGCTGCAATTGGAGAAAGGGACATTTAGTCTTACAGAGAAACAAAAGAGAACAGACGGGTTTATCTTAATCTAAGGAAGGGAACTATTTCTTTTAGTGCATCTCTCAGTCCCATGTATGTATTTAGACGAGAAAGATGCATATAAATAGTGGCCATAGAAAGCACTAGATAAATACTGATAAAACATTGTCCAAAGTTGACTAGGTCTGCAGACAAGGACATAATATAATGTAATATTGTGATGTCAGTGCGCGTAAGTATGTATCTATCCATCTGTCATCTTTCATAAGCTTGAGCATGTTCAAACTAATCCCATTGCTCCCGTCTTATCGTACTCTCTCTCTCTACTCTCTCTCTCTCTACGTCTCTACTTACTCTCGTCTTGGTCTGTTGTGTGGCTTGACTTGACACAACTTCCCTTCACTGTGAAAACAGAGGAACAAGATATCCGAATCTTCAGTTAACTCCAAACCACATTGCAATGCTTTCTCTTATTCTTATTCTCTTAAAACTGAAAGCAGGAAGAAGGACGACTGCAGATACATACATGTGAGTATAAAGGCAGCTTTCCTATTTATAAATACACTACGGACAATCTCTATGCTAATGCACTGTGGAAACCAACTTCATGTTAACTTAATACACTTAAGCTCACTGGCTGGCTACAAGAATACCTATTCACTTTTATCTTGCATTGTTCCTGATATTATTAATAAGGTCCTTCACTCTACGGCTATTGTTCATACAATTCTACATATTTTACTTACGCTACTGCTTTAGATGAAGAATCGAGAGAAATTATATTATATGCACACTTTATAGTATAGAGGATTTTCCTCCTCTTATAATTTGGATATCCAATTTCATTATAATGTTCAAGTTTTATTATACAGTAGTATTTTTGTATATGAGGGCCTGTACTATATAGCTATATGTTTATAAACACAGGACAAACTTTCAATTCTCAGTAAAAGGAGATATAACTGATTATAGAATTCTTGTTGTCTTCAATAAGGTCCTATATATCGGAACAGAACGCATTTCCTCGTTGTTGTCATTCTGTCCTTATGTTAGTTACTTTTAGCTCCCTCTTTACTAGCTCCAGTTACTCCATTCAAATACATACTTACACATTAATAGCATCAGCTTCCTACCCGGAGCATTATTCAATGGACTCAATAGTTCTCCTACTCTGCAACTACTTATTTACAGATAGAGTCCCACAATATATGCATTATAGTGGTGTTAGTGGTGTGCGTATATATTTGGATTGTGGTTGTGAAAATACTATGCCAAAATCCATTTACGTCCCCATGAAGAAGGATTTCCATTTAATCCTTTGATTTTAAAGCGGAATTTAAGTACCAAATGACAATAGTTTATTGTTTACTGAAGTAAAGCTTCTCGACGATAAATTCTCCTCTAGTCTCTTTGTGGTTAAGCGAGCATTCAATTCAATTCCCACTTTCTACAAATTCTATCCGTAGCAGGTAGCACATGTATACCTATTGTTTATGCAGAACCAAGATAAAACTTTCTATCAATTTATTTGGGAACTGTTTTTACACCAAGACTTCTCTCTGTGATAGACCATGTGCAAAAAGATTGTTTCCTACCCAAATAAGTGCATTCCTTGGAAAATTCTCTCTTCAAATGGAAAATGATTGAAGTTTTTGCTAGAAACACTCCATCTGCTTAGCATACACAGGTATAAAACCATAAGCAGTTTAACCTTTAAAAATTGCGTCTATAATATGTGGATATACTTGGATAGTCTGCTATAGTCTACACTTTGTAAAGTGCTATCCATTTATTTTGTGGGATCTGAAATGCAATTTAAATTACAAGTGGAATTTTTTCAAGTTGGAATTGATTGAGTTTGTGCGAAAGTTTTACTTGCCTCATCCAAGTAGGTTAACTATTCGTTTATGAAGAAAATTTATCAGTATAAGGAGATATAGAGCTATCATTGTCTGGCGTGATTGTGCAAGTGTTGGTCTGAAAAGATAATTCAGAAGGAAAAACAAATAGACAGTAAGATAAATAAGATAGACAGCTAGCGCAGACACTTGGAACTTTTCTTTAGTTTATGGAGCATAAGCGGCTGTTTCTGATGCGATACGTTCAAAACTTTATACATTACTGCAGACTTTACATCTACTGGGAAAGCAATTAACTTTTGAGATTAAGATGGGCTTGGTTTGCCACTGCTCTTCTCTCAACACCGCACCACGCACATCAATAGCAGAACAAGACTCCCTCCTTCACTTGACTTTACTTCAAAATTAGCTACAGAGCCTTTGGTTTCCCTGAAACATCCTCAAAATACGAATCGGAGCATAATGATCATGATTAGGGTGAATTGAGCGAGATGTCTGTTATATCATCTGTACTTAGATATAAATACCTATACCACAGAAACTCTAGCGATTATTAGTTCTCCAGACTATTCATTCGTGCTCAACATGCTGCACAAATTCTATGGGGGCTCTAGACTCCAGAGACATACATTGCTGCACATTGCACCTTTGCACTAGCATAATATTCTTTCCTATGCATTTAGATTGGAATTTAGATAGCAATCTACAGTAATGCACATTTCAAGGTAAATCTGTGGTGTTCGGATATTTGATTATATAATACACGCATAGCACATCATGAACATGACATGGCCATTTCTAACGAATTTCGACAATTAAAACGTCTTTGCTTTCATTTCGATAATGACATTGCCCGCTATGCGGAAGGCTAATTAATGTTTATCAGCTTACGTTTGACATTCACAGTTCTGCTGCATGCGTAACACTATCTATGGGTGTTATTGTTATCACTTTCGTAGATTACCATCTTCAGCAATATCTTCGTAGCCAGCAATTCTAGCTCACATCCAGGATTTCAATTATGAACCTAGAAAATACCAAATGGCTGGTTGTTGGATATTGTGAAAAATGACACAATATTGACATGTTAGAATTGATACGGCAATCTACATCTGAATGTTACTTGTTTTTTAACGTGAAGACGGGGTGCATGGCATTAAATTATTTAGTTGACAGTTAATAGTATAAATTTTGGCTCGACCCTTTCCACATGTTATATTATTGACTCATTGAAATTCATTGAAAAGCTAAAATATACAACGTACATGTAATAAATGTCGTTCATTCGATGGCTGTTTTACATTGCTAATGTTCCCAAGTCGTTTTAACCTAAAACAAGCATTTCTGCAAGAATCTATGTATGGTAAAGTTTAAATTGAAACTAAGTAAAGTTGCATTAGCATATTATCGTAATTACAGTTGGAAGAGCTTTTGCATTCAGAAAATTGATATGATGCAAAGCTGAAATTTTGCAAGAGAAAGGGAACAAAGAACTGATTTGGGGATTGCTATAAGTAGGTGGATACCCCTCTTAATTATTAGTTGATACAGTGAATGTCTTTGACCGTCAAAAGGTTGAATTTTGATATTGTTCTCTTTTGCATAGCTTTTGAAGCATATAATTACGTAGCAGGTACGTATACGTAGTAAGGCTCGTCATAATAACATGCTATATAGACATGACACACAGTGAATATGCATTCAATCGGAAACTAGGCACACAACATAAAGAGCTCTGTCATTGTAGTAGGTATTACTTTCTTGGGTATCTGAAGGGAAGGAGCTATACTATGCAATCTTGTCTAAGACATTATATTATGTTGACTTTAATATGAAAATTATTATGCGGAGCAGTGTATTGTATTGTGTGCTAAGTCAGTCTCTCTTGTTGAGAGAAGAATAGAAGGACCGATCATATGGAAAGTCAAAGCAAACTCTTTGGCCACTTCCTTTATTTATAACACGTTTATTTTTGATCTTTTTCGAGATGTTGACTCTATAGGCTCGGGATTCACAAGATGTAAAGAGAGCACTTGTTGCCTAAGTAAAAGAACTTGCCTCAATGCATGCAAAACAGCGGAAAGCATAATATTTTTATAGAGAAAAGAAAAGAGACGAAAGAGCTGAGGAATGAGGGGAAGTCAAGTCTAGTCAACCTAAGCGGAGCTAAAAAAAAATGGAGAGTAAAGAAAAGTAACTTGCCAACTATCCCGTCTTCCATGATACAAACTCTAAAATTATACAGCATATACAGGGGATTAATATATATTTTGCATATACACACTAGTATATATCACTGGAGCTAGTTGATATCATAGTTGTTCCAAACTATTCAAACTACCTACATTATTTGCAGTAATAGAAGGCTTATTATATGGGCAATGTACATTGCATTATGGAGAATGAAGACTGCACTGTCCTAAAACTAGACTGCAATTTTTCTTTGAAATCGTCGCAACAGTAAGGGCGAACTTTAGATTTGGGTTAATGATGAAAAATAAACTCGGAAAAAATCGAAAACGCATTTGGGAAAATAGATGTTAACATAAAAGTGTGCCTATTATTCTTATTCTTACATCATCAATCATTACACGGTTCACTCATTTTACTCTCTCCCAATAAATAATAACTTTTAAGTACAGCGTACGAAAACGTTTGGTCAAAGCGAACAAATGTTATTTTCGATCAGAGCTGGAAAGGATATCTTTAGATATGATTATGAAAAACTGAATAATTAACGCCAAGTAGGTTCGATGGGTTTATATTCTGTTGCTGTGCATGATGTTAGGCACTTTCATTTTCGCATTCCTTTTTTTCGACGTAATCATTTCTCTTTTCATGGTTAGCATCTAAGTGCACTGGTGAATACTTTTGTAAAATAGTTTCTTGACTAGCTAAAGGTATGTCTTACTCTTGAAATAGATTCTACTTGGGTTTCTGGTAAACTATGTATAGGGAGCGTATGCAAAAAGTTGTGCACATATAGCAGGTGCAGTCGGAATTTAAAGCAAATAGACAAAGAACGTATCCTTATGTAAAAGTTTCCTTAGAATTCGGCTACTTCCTTATTCGTCATATGTATTCATGTGCTCGGTTCTGCGTATCATGTTCGTGTACAGTCTCTAATGCATGTACTGTGTACATACTAAATATTTATAAGTATGTAGTCTGTGTGGAAGGAGAGCGTACTGGTGTGCACGCTGCAGAACAACTCATCTGCATACCGACCGTCATCGCATAGAAAGTATACTAAATAGTATAGATAGTACATGGGGAATGTATATGTTTAGGTACGGGAATAGTAGGTGCTAATCTAGTATTGGCATGATACTGAGCAGACTAGAAGAAGAAATGGATGTCGAGAAAAGTAACAGCGTAACACGTAACTGAAGCGAAGGGCTAACTCCTGTGAATAGTTTATATCAAGATCAAGGCATAAAGTTTGATACGTTATGTTGTGTTATGGAACGTGAAGTTGAGTTGAAATGAGTTTAGAGTGAGGAAAGTAAGAGAGGAAGGGAAGTTGTCGAGAGATATACTTACTTAGCTCCGGAATATCTAAGTGTGAACAAAGACAAAATGTATTGCTTTCTTCGCTTAGTTAAATAACTTCCCTCCTCATCTTCAGATGAACTTTCTCCAGAAGAAGTGCGGATTCCGACTCTATCCCTCATCGTGTAACTTAGACGTATGAATTCATTACTTACTCCGGAGGTGTAGGCAGACTTGGGATATTCTGCCATGCTTTTTACGCAAATGAGCAAAAGAGGCATTACAACAAGTGCATCAAGAACTTCAGTGAAAGTTTCAAGTGAAAACTATGCATGTATTATTCTGAAACATTTCTTTACATACATGCTAAAACATATCCTGTGGTATGTCCTGTGAATAGATATATACATATATATATATATATGGAAGATATATGGATATATACAGTATGTAAATGATCCATAGTGTATATAAAGTTTATCAATATGCACATCAGACATATCTCACTTAAAACGATAAACGTTTATGCATTCATGTGCATAGAACTGTAGCTCCTTTGCATATTTACGGGTTTCACTTACGTAGCCATCAAGGAATTCGGATATATTTTATACAGATCATAGGAAGAATTTTAGAATGCTCATGTGTAGGCACGGAGGAGTTGAATGTAAGCACACGGAGGAGCTAGAATAGAAAAATTAAAATATGCATACGTATCCTTCAACTTTCCAGCGTAGGCATGTGAAGCTACTCTACTAGTATTCATTCATTATTAAGGAAACTAATGTTTAAAGTGCATTCATCCTTCTACATCCACTTTGTGATTTCACATAAGCATTACTAACTACTTAAATGGATCATGTAAAAAAAATATTTGCTCATATCCGCCGTTCCTTGATGAAAATTCATGAAAGATTTAATTGGCAAACGTTGTGGAAAAGTTTATGGAGCGGGGTCATGGAATTTATTTGCATTTTTCTCCTGCATAACTTCATAAATTAAGTTTCTGTTATTGTTACTGACAATGAGATGCCAAGTTATAACCTGGAGGAGTAGTTTTGAATTTTTAACAACCTTCCTCTACAATTTCCCTTCTACATCCATCCGCTTCTCAAATGCCAAATAGCATCCGTAGAGGATACTATGACCTTACTGTATAAGTTTTTGAAAGAAGTTAAAGGTATCTATGCAATACTGTGTAGTATATAGACTATCATCTTTATTCTATTTTAGTCCTTTAAATATGAACTGAGATATTACTTAAGTTTTGCAGTTATTGGAGTTGAAATTGTTTCTTTGGGTTTTGCAGGGAAACCGGCACCGTATATCGAATGGCGCGTAGGCGACGACACGGTTTCCTCTAACGAGCGCATCTTCTCCCTCGAAGACGGCGTCTTGACAAAGAAGCTCAAACTTATACAAGTTCGGAGAGAACATCACGGTGCTAATTTGACATGCTTGACTTTCAATTCCAATTTGACGGATCCATTAAGCAAAACTCTTCAGCTAAAACTACACCGTAAGTTCAACTAAACTACTCTTTGTCATATTACTTCACGGAAACTTATTGCCTACAAGACACTTTTACTCTTCCCTTCACCCTACTTACTTTGGCATTTCATTGGCACGTACTTCCCGACTCCTCTTACCCATTCATTGCCAATACTGTGAAATCCTGTTTTTAGCTATTGCGCATTAAACTCCATTTTCCATGATATTACTATAGGATTTATTCCGCAGCACATGATCTTCAGGATCTAAAATTCCCACAAATTGTAACAAATACGATTTCAGAGAAAGCCTAGAGGTTTTTGAATGGTTTAATTTTGGTTTTAGGTCCTTGAATGTGCAGTAGAGCATAATTGTGAACGGTGTAGCTAAAAACATTGAATATAATATGTACTAAGTCGTTGATTACCACTTCCATATGACCATTATCGGCATTTTCCTTCTAATGCTAAATTGCGCACCATCAAAAGCTATACAATTATCAACTACGTAAATAAACGACTGAGTTTACCAATTATCTTCTGTCAATGTTTACTCTGAAGCTCTTTAAACAAACATATACATATAGATGTGTTCTTATTAGGCAATGTTTCTTCCTCCTCCGTAATTTTATAATGTATGTAAACGAAAGTTCCTCATAATATTTATTTTGTTATGCACTGATACACATTGGCACCTAGTAGTACTAGAAGTTAAGACAAAAGATCAATCTTTTCTTAGTACTTCTCATATGATAGAATGGCAAGGGAATTTCTAGTTGCAGAACCTTTTCTAGGAAGTGAAAGGCAGTAAAAGCTTTGTCTTTGCTGAAGCCCCCTCTCATAATTGAATTTCTTAAGGGATACCGCAGGGTTGTTTGCTTCTCTCTATTGTTAACAACGTCTACGTACAAAGTACGAGTATTATGAGCCATTTTTCCTTAACTACCCTGCCTACCTACATAGGTAGTTACAAATAATGTAATAATACGATGCCAAATAAGAAGCCAGACAAATAATACGCCAACTCACAGTTTACTGAGCAGGAAATTAATTGATTTTTGACCTGACGACTTGGAACTGGTCTCTGTCTTAACTCCTTCAGCTCCCTGCTTCTTCTAAGTAGCTGTCTAATTCTCCTTAACGAAAATTTGATTATCCATACCAGGAAGTTATGGAGAGAAATGCTCTCTTAACGAAATTACACTCTTGAATAACCAAGAGCCTAAATACTATCCCATCCTCATTCCTAATCCTATCGTAATAACAATTAAAGCAAGGAAATTATGCATATCATATCAATAGACTATAGTTCTCAGAACCCAACAAATTCCTATACTATACTTCCCAGAAAGAAATTACTAAACCTGTTTAATGTGTTTAAGCAAAGTGTATTTCTAGGATGAAACTATTTTTAAAATCGCGTTAGTGTAAATTATCCAAACTGAAGGATTATGAGGTTTTATTAGATAAAAAACATTCATGGAGTTTTTATAGGATTGAACGCTCTAGCATATCTTATTAGTACTAGTTTTATGATGATGTCTTGAATTTACTTTTAGTATTACGAGTATATTGAATGGAAATGGAAAAATTGCATTAGAATTTTCTTGTGAAATTGGAAAAATGGTGATACGATAACCTGCTTATTTCTTGATATTGACAGTACGGCCCCTCTCAGCCCACATAAGTCAACGAGACCGTCTCGTTGCGAACCAAAGACATGAGATTCAATGTGTTGCGATGGGTTCACGACCTCAGGCAATGATAACTTGGTGGATGGGCAGCCGGCAACTCACCGACGTGACAATTTTGGTAAATCCTTTTTTCTTTCGCAATTTCTCTATCTGCAGTGCTATATAGTTATATATGATATAGTATATAGTGTATAGATTTTATATACCTACTTATATATAAAAGTAAGGTGTGTAATAATATCTGTAAATATTCCTAGATTTATAGCTGAGAGAAAAGAAGTAGGTATCTATTTTACGTACACACAGTGTATGAATTGTGCAATTCCTTTTTTCTCACTGTCTTCCTTTTGTTTTCCTCCATCTATTACAGGAAAGGCATCCATAAAGCAAATAAAACATTTTTCCTCTACGGCAGTCCATATCTCTCCTCGTCAGTTTTATGTTCTACTTGCTATAGGATACTATGGCGTAAAATAGAATAGACTGGTGAATGTGGATGGGTTCCTCCCTTGCATTCTCTGTTCATTGCAGCGATTCAAGTTAGAGGAGAGGCAGAGAGAGGAAAGGAGAAGGAATCGTTGAATCTTAACCAAATACTGCCTCGGAAAAAATCCTGGACTACATTCCCAACGTTTGCGTTTACTTTAATATATTGCTTGAATTGAGTGGGACTTGGATGCAGTCTGAGGAAGGGAAGAGGGGAAGACAAAGCCAAGTCAAGTCAAAGTATTTTCTTAGGCGTGTATTAGTGAACTACATTCTCGGACGAACCCAACTCAAGGCTACATTTTAAAAAGGCAATATTTATTTCTTCAGTTGCCGACTGCAATTTATATTGTAGTTTTAGAAACATAAATAGTGTCCCTATAGCCAAGCACTTTGGCTACTTACCTTCACTTTAGTTGGATATCTACTTTTAAGAATAATATTATATAGGGTAATCGCGATATTCACGTAGCTCTCCGCTATTATTTTCTGCACCCAAAAGAGAAGTTATAGATCAAGATTGTTTTTCCTTTGGAGATAAAATAATATTTTTATTTTTATATTAGAAAGCTAGAGAAAGAATGTTTAGTTGAGTCACAACGTTTGAATTTTATTAAGTAGGGAATGGTTGAATGCATAGGGCTGACTGGTTATAGGATATCTGCCAAGTAGAGTCAAGTTCGGGCAGTATCGCAATAAAAAATTCCTTACTACGCATTACAGAGCAATATATTATGGTGATTCAATGCAGTATGCACTAGGACTGAGTGAGTTGTATTATATTCCTTGGCAAATATTATGACAAGGAGTTAGAGCGTAATGGAAAAATGCGCATGAGTACGGTACATTGTTCCTTTGCTATTGCTTCCTTCTCGTACATAATAATAAACTTGTATTTTGTTGCATGAAGGCTAAGGTAACTGCTATTACTTTCAACTCAAAGTTAAGTGACTTTCTGACAAACTCAATAAATTATTTGAGTCAAACGTCTCCATTAAGATAGCATGCGAGGGAGCCATACGTTTAGCTCATGCATACATGCATACGAAATGTAGTTAAATTATCTATAGCACATTCCTGATTGTCGGGCTTGTGGCGAATATTTCCTTCTGGCATACTTATCTACATCCAATTAGGCTCAAGTAGATTTCAGAGTTTATTTTTAATTTTATTGGATCATACGACCAAAGGCATCTAAATAGGCTTTCCATTAATAAGAACACAATGTAATCGTGAGAAATGGAAGTACACAAGTGTACTGTGTAGTATGCCCATTGTAAAGCGACATATTTTACTCTTGCTAGAGTGTGTTTAAATATAGTCGAATAGCGTTGTGCAGATTTCATGGCTGGAACCCAGCCTAATTGTGCATGAGTTGAACAGTCATTTATTTTGCTCTTTGTTTCCTTATTTAGAACTTCACTGTAGACGACTGCCGACTGGAAACTTATAGATATTGTAATTTCGTTTCACTAGTAGCACATAACTTGTTAATAATTTAAAATGTATATAGAGGAGTTCCATGTATTCCGTGTATTTCTTTATTCTGTTTAGTGTGTGATACATAAAGACGCTCATGTATATTCATTTTAGGTATTGTTAGAAAAGAACAAAGCAATCAGTCAAGGAAATGTGATTGAAACTTATTGTATAACGATGGGATATATGCGCGAAAGATGAAAGAGTGCCTTAGTTTATACACAAAGGAAGTTTTGGCACAGATTATTATAGATTCCAGGAATGCACATCTTTAATACGAAGACAGCTTAGCTTGCGCAATTCACTTGCATGCACTGAAATCCTACAGTTCTTATCAATAGGAAAAAGACAGAGAGTGAGTATGTTATATAATTTGGAAATCTATTACTTTGCTCGAATTTTTCAAATATTAGTATTAGTATAGAGAGTTAGAGAGATTTTAGGTTGTAAGTGTATTTATTATGCATGTAGGATAGCGGGAGATAGCATGCCTTATAATATAATGAATCAGATTGTGAAAAAGTCGAGTGAAAGCAAAAAGAAAGTTGAGATACATGGAGTAAGCATGTTCGGTTGGGTAGACGAATGTAGTTCATGGAGTTCATAGTGCATACGGTATGCCACGGTTCAACTACCGGTGAAAGAAACGAATGGGAAATGGAAGTAGCTGATGCGTATTTTCTTTTGATTGCGCTGTTTCCTTGCTCCGTTTGTTAGTATGTCAAGCAAAAAGCTTATAATAGTAGTTTAATAAAAAGCTATATCATCCTCGCCGTATCAGACACAAAAACTTATAGAAATATCACTCGTTTTAACAACCAATCTATGTTTCCTTACTATTTTCTAGATTTTATTTTGTTATGGCGCTCCTTTACACACAGTCTCGCAGCAGAAGACACAAATTGTCAAAGAGATCTATAAATACATGGAGGTAGGTAGTAGGTGGAGAGAATTCGAAAGGTTCTTACAGTTGGAACCTCATACGTCTAGCATAATGTATTTATTGCCATGAATCTTTCTGTCACTATTTTCTTGCAACTTACAACTAAGGATTTTAACGGTGTGCGCAAAGGTATCTATCATATTTAATAAAGTTACATTGCTATTTCTATCATGCCATTGTCATTGTCAATAGAACTCAGGACAATATGTGCCATTTTCTACTATATTAGAAATATTTCTAAATAAGTCCTATGTTATATTCTATGTATACGAGGAAAGGAAGAAAATGTAGGAATGGTAAGTCTGATAAGCACTGGTGATATATAACCTGGAGAAAATGTAATGCGTAGGTAGTAGTAGAGGAGGAGATAGTATTCTATCTGTGTCTGTGCCATGTGGTAATTGTAGTTGTTTGTTTTGCAGCAGACGGATGAAGATTCAGTTTTGCTACCGGGAGCTCCAGCATCAGATGTTGATGAAGTAGAGAACGTAACTCGAAGTAGTTTGGGTCTTGTGCCGTCTATTGATGATGACGGCGAAAAAATAACATGTCGAGCCGAGAATCCGTGGGTGCCTCGAAGCTTCGTGGAAGACTCATGGGTCCTCCACGTCGTATGTAAGACACCTATAAATCTCACCCAGTTCAACCAAAGATCTTCCTTCTAGTGTCCCTATTTGTTAAAGACAACCCCGCCATACCAAACAAAGTCAAAGGCGAGAAAACCAGAGAGGAGGAAATGTTAGGCAGCCCAAAGTTACAATCACATCATGAGTCACCTCTCTAATTTATATCTCTGCGCAGACTACACACGTTACTTTCACACATTTAAAGGCCTTGTGCACACACATACACTTTTTGATTGTGGATGGGATCTTGTTAAAAGGCACACTGAAATATAACAGGCAAACACATAACAAGGAAAATGCACAATTTTGAGCACATTTTTTTTCGAATGATTTTTTCTTCGAATATTATGCCATGATAATAATATTAGCTTCGTTTTTACGTTTTTTACGTTTACTATCAAAAACGCTGTATGCAGAATGTCTGTACCAATATTTTTGCTACCTGAATTTTGTTCGGTGCAGGGACTTATAGAAACTACCTGAAACAATAAAAGGAAGGAGTCTCATTTTATTACTAAACAAGCAGAGAATGTCACATTTACACAGTGTGTTACTCTCTCTTTCACCCGTCTATCTACCTACTATGCAGTGTGCAGTAATGCAGATTTACAGTAGGTAGGCACATAAAAATGGAACCAGTGTGTTTTATACTACGACACTGTATCCTATTTACTTTACTGCAGAGCAAACACTACTACAAGTAGCTATAGGTTTAAAATAAACGTGTTCTATATGATAAACGAGCAAGTTCTCTACTCTAAAAGATCTTCTCCTAAAACTAGTTAGTCTTGTATGCTTAAAATTTCGAAGGGATTCAACTTCCAGCTCGTGCAAAGCTAAGACTTGTGAATTTCCCGACATTTTTATCTACTGAAGTCTTTCTCAATCTCAAAAAAGTTGTGACAGGACAAGGACTTATATGTTGAAGTTTTTTTACTTTTCTTTTCGACTGTCTTTAGTTATACTTCAACTTTCAAGTGTCAACTATAATAACGTTCTGTTTTACAAACTAGTAGAAAAACTAAGCTCTGTTATTGCTAATTTTTTACAAACTTATTGCAAAATAAATGCACTTCGTTTCATGTGACATCCTCATCTTTATCAAAGATGTGGAGTTTTGATAAAATTTAAAATGTTTTTTCTAAAAACTGAAAGCTGTTTGGTAGGTCTATATTATGTAGACTATGGAATTTCATAAATATTTATGTAATGCTCTGTAGTAATATATAAAATAAATAAGAGATCCTATTTTGTTGCTTTCACATAGGAAAATCAAGTGTTTTCAATTAAAGTGAATAGAGAGGAAACGTTGTATATGTATGGTGAGTGATAGAATTATATGTACATATTATGTCTGGAAATATATAATAGATAGTAAAGACTATATTTAATATCTAAATAAGACATCCATCCGTATGTATCAGCAATCACATCAGGATTGTTATGTCACCCAGTGAGAGTAGAATGTAGCATTTCTTTAAATGTAAGTAAGAATGTATGTCGGGGTTTGTGTGAGAAATATTCTATTTCACTGTGTGGATACATAGTACAATTTATACAAGTCATTCATGACAGCAATGTTGAGATTCTAGATGTAGGGAAAGAATTGTATGTTAGAAGGACAAAACTCAAGTTGAGATATTATCGTTTAAGTCTTGTAAAATGAGAGAGATGAGAAAAGAGAACGCAGTTGAAATTAGAAATAGTAGGACAAGAAAAGAAGGAGTAAACTGTCGTTCTTTCATTTCAGTTGGCATTCGACTGGTTTCCGTGCTTTGCTCTAGCTACACGCATATACATAACAGCACACTACAGAATAGTCCCAAGACAGATCTATTACAACTATGGCTCTGAAGACTGGCTGAATGAAGACAGGAAGACAAAACCTAGAAGAAGACAAGAAGAATTTGATATGCCATAAGATACTTACATCACATAATACATGTTGGTAGTAATACATAGAGAGAAGACTTGAGAGTCTGTATGTAGCATGAAGCACTTTCCTTTTACGTCCGTCCACTTTCCCTTTTAGTTAGCTATAAGTTGTAAAAAAAAGTCAGGCTAGATACTAGAACGTGGATGATCATGACTGACTTAAGTGAGTAGCTGTAGAATAAGAAAATTGTGTGCCATATATCCTGCACTTAGAATTCTGTGTATCTGTAAAAGTAAAATAGCTAAAATCTCAATGTAATGTGATGTAATACGATGATTTGATGTGATAGAATCCTATAATCCATACATTGAAGGAAAGACAGACATAACATAACTACATTCATTCAACTCTTTAGTTTTTTACAATATAACTAATGTAATATGAGAACGTAAAAAATCCTTTGCCTTTGCTACCTTCATGTGTAAGTGTGTTTATACTAAATATATATCGTTATCTGTCGTGTGTATATATGTGAGTGTAGTAAGGACATAGATAAAGATAGGTTTTCTTATAAAATATTATGCAGTTTGGGGTTTTCTCTGTTTTGGTTTGACTTTGTTGGGTTCTCATCCTTCCTTACTTCTGTGTAGCTCTCTGTTCAATTCTGTGAGATATGCTTTTTTCTTTCTGTTCAACAGACCCTCCAATTGCAGAGCTCCGGCTTGGATCAGCTCTCCTCAAGGATGGAATCAAAGAAGGAGACGACGTTTATTTCGAATGCCATCTCAAATCCAATCCTAGTATTCACAAACTGACTTGGATGCTCAATGTATTTCCCATCCTTTCTCGTTTCGCTCTCTTTACTATTGACACTCGCTCTATGGGAAAACTCAAACTAGACGCTTCTCTACTATCTCACTCTCCTATTTTATAAAGCATTGTTCTAAATGTTCCAGCAGCCTCCTATTATATCCCTACTTTATTCTACTGTTTCCATTACACTAACAATAAGAAATCAGAGCCACTGGCCACATTCTATCAACAATCCATACAAATATAAATAGAACTTTCCACTATCTACCACTTCCTTGCCGGGGAATTGTCTTTTTTCCACTAAAACTATCTAATAGCACATTAGTCTTAAGCTCTGTGTATCCAATAGCATGGCAGTTGATGCTTCTCTTTTCTTAAACTGACATTACCTTATAGTAATAGATATTTACATTTAGAAAGCACAGATTGAAATATAGAAACCTCTTCTGTTCTCTGACTCTCGTTAACTACGGCTCCGACTCTCAGACTTTCTCCAATCCCTCCCTCCCACCCATTATAAACCTTAAGCTCTTTGTATTGGAATTATTGCCCTGTCCGTAAAATCCTTTTGTTCCTCAGAGATCACTTTCTCTACTTTCCTCCTCATCTCATTCCTTCCTTTCTTATCCTCAACTAGCCTCATGCATTCCTTTCCTTTAGTCTCCACTGTTTTCACTTCAATGCTCCCTAACCTTTACATTCTCAGTCGACTACTCCGTAGCTCTGTTCTAAATCTAATTTTTAGATTCTACCCTTTACATCGTTCCTTTAAAATGTCAAAAATATAACCCATTTCCCTTTGTTATATCTTTGGCCATCAGTATTAGGACTTTGGATATTTAAATGAATTTCTTCATTAGCTCCAGATAATTTAATTACTTGGAAAACCTTCTTTTAGGAAAATAAAATTTGTGATACACGAGCAATCAAATAATCCAGCAAACATTCCTATTCGTAAACGCAGTCCATAATGTAATTCTGACTATAGACTATAGATTCTTTGACTATCTATTAGTAAAATACTACATTGTCCATAATGCATAATGGTATAATTAAATAATTCTTGGCTAAGGTTCCAGTGCACCTCAGAGGGCGTCGGCGAAGCCGACCCCCGATGAGTGCA
>JAAAYG020032937.1:0-13542 GCA_009936455.2 Tomocerus minor
CCCGTTTTTTAAATGGTTTATTCATTCAGCATTAATTTTAATCAGTTAGCTACGACAAAGGTTTCTCCTTTTCATAAGCTAATACTACAATATTTTCAATTCTCCACCCAATATTTCTATTATTTCAATATAACTTTTAATAAAGCAATTAATGAAACTAGTGCAGTGTAGGGTGTAAAGCGACATAAAAAACAAACTTTGGAATGAAAGTGAAGGATAGGGAACAATAAATTGATAGTTATGACAATCTGTAATTAGAGTTCTCGGTGGATTCCAAATTCCAATTTCATTGTTAAGTGGGGATCTGGAGTCTCCAATAATTAACTGACGCACCCCGCAAAGAGAAATCCCTGGGAAAGTAAATTAGAAACGCGAAATTTTATTTAGCTCTAAGGATTAGCATATAGGCTTTTGACAGAGAAAATGTTGAAACTCTCTGTGTTCTTGGAATTGTGAGAAGATGAAGTGTAATGTAGTTAGTTTAGGTTTTGAGTCCCTATGTGGACAAAGGAGTAGGAGAATCACAGGACAGGACTTTCTGACAATTTGAGAGAAGTTTAGTAATTTACCTTCACGTAAAGCCCATTTCACTGGGAAGCTTTGTTCTTTGGCAACAATGAAAGAGACATCTAAAGCTACCTAATTAATTATTGGAAGGGAAAAGGGATTGAACTGTAGAGCCAGAGGCTTAACTAAGACCTTTACATTCGTTGAAACTTATTGGTCCTTTCAAAAGGTGCACTACTACAGACATCATTTCAAAGGGCAACCATTTTTGTAGGTAAATAAATTGAGTCTCCTATCATAATATATCTATATAGGATAAAATGAGATCATGTCCAGACAGAGCAGAGAGATAGAGAGCATATTTATTTACAATTTCAGTTTATTCTTAGTTCATCGAGAAATGGTGTATTAAATGTGGTCTTTTAAGAGTAAGGGTCTTGAAAGGGTTCTTTACAGACAAAAGGAGAAGGGAAATGGGAATGGCGTAGTACTTCTGCTTTGAACTGAGGAAGCAGTCTCATAAATAGCGATTTAATAACCATTCTTGATGATTATCGTGTCCATTAAAGGTGTGGAATGGCATGAAGCTTCTATTCTGCACCATCATAATATATAAAGGCATATCATATCCACACTGTGAAACAGACGGCAGATAAACATTTCCTTTTATTGATCGCTATACTATGATTTTCCCAACTCCGCATTTCTATATAAGCTTGATAATGTATAGTTAGTAGCCAATACATTAGCCCTGACTCCTACATCCATATAATAATTTTAAACGACTACCTACTTAAAATGAGGGTGAAAGGAGAGAAAGGAGAAAAGTGAAACTAACATGGCATAACATAACAGCTGCCAGTGATTACTTTTGTGTTTTTGTCTTTTATTATCACACCATCAGGCAAGGAGAGATATTAAGGTGAAAGTTCTAATGTAATCTAATGCCCTGTAAGTAGCGGCACTAACAATAAGCAGACACCTAACTAGCAGAACATGACACACTAGCGCAACACTTACACAAAAAATAACAAATCCTACATTCCGCCCTGATGGAGAGAAAAAGTTTTGATGCCAAATGAAGGCAGACTAGCCCCCTCACTTACATTACGTACACCATATATACACACTTTCTACAGATTAGTCTTCTTTTCTACTTTAATAACTTTCTTCGAAAACAACAAGCATCTATGTACGCAGTTGCTATTACCATACCATACTCCTGGAAGTTTCTAGGCCAAAGCTAATAACTACCCGCACATGTGGGCCTTCAAAACAAAAAGCTTCTAAAGATATTTGTTTTCGTTACTAACAACAAACTTCAAAGACTGGACAATGCACACGAGAGACTCAAACATATACCAAAAAGCATATTAACATACTGTACAATTTGACTACAATTTTCTTTTAATTAATAGGTACAGGTACAGGCAGGTGTTTTGTTTCTCTTAGTATTCTTTTATTTCTTAGTAATACAAACATTAACCTACTTATAGTACAAGAACCTTAATTTAATATCTGAACCAAGACTTTCATACCTAATACCTACAAGTAAATGCCAGAATTCCGGAATATTAAACCGATCTCTCAGCAGAGCACACTCTTCACAATTATGCCAGCCATGGTTGATAATATTTAAGCAATAATTGCCAGAATTATGTTAATTAAGGATATTCATGAATTAAATTGTAAACTTTCATATATATAGTACTTGCATTGATTGTTTCTTTCTACGCTTGTGACTACGACCTTTTGAATTAAACATTAAAAAATTAAGTGAGGCAATTCTTTCAACAGAAAATAGGGAAGTATAACTGCCTATAATAATTTTACTGATTAAAATGCCGTGACATCGTAAATTCCATTTGAACTCAATGATTTGTAGATAGTATTCGCAGGAGTGCAGAGTGGTCTTGAATAAATCAGTAAAGTTTTAGCATTTTAAATTTTCAAGTCGAATAGACGTTGGGCAATGTAACGCATATCCCTGCTGGAATAAGAAAGAGTGAAATAGCTGTAGAAGTTGTTGACATTACATTTTGATTTTGTTAATAAAAGTAAATGTATTTTATCAGGTAATTGCAGGCAAATAAAGTGATAGTAAAATTATGGAATATCTTAATATAGCTCAGATAATATAGTCCTGAATAGCCAAATGGGGCAATGATATATTTGCAACCATAATTAGTGCCATTGAAAAGCAATGACAACACGGTTAGAAATACTGGAAAAATTGTTCTGCATTACTTAAATTATGTCTGGAATATGGAACTAATAGTTAAACGTTGAGTTAAGCGTGGGTAGCCACAAAGTTGCGTTTTATGTGATCGATTGGAAGAGGAGTGAGGAGTCACCGGATATTTCTTTAAAACATTATGAATATATAATGATCGCATGACATTTTCAATTGCTCATCAATATATTCATTCCATAGCTATAATATGCAGACAGACCTAGAATGGGTATTAAGGAGGGGTTGACATGATTTCCAGCCCTGATTTAAGGAGAACGGCTAAATGTGGAGCAATGAAATAAACATTTTTGAAACCTGCTCATATTCAGAAACCTATGCCTTAGAGAATTTTTTCTTATCTTTTTTTGATAAATTTTGCAGCTTTTTACGTTTCTCGAAACTGACGGAGTCTGGACTGAAAAATTTTGCCTTTAAATTAAACTCAACGCCAAAGCGACATATATAATTCTTATGGGAATTTTTTTTAAATTCTTGTTGCAAGGTATACTGTCTCACAGAATCTTGTCAAATTAGTCAAATAGGTACTCCTACGATGTGCATATTTGAGTCGTAGTACTCGAATACTCGAATCCATCGTCAACGAGCAATTTTGTATTTAGTTTAAAACAATTAAATCTCAAATTTTTTTATCATTCATATACTGCATTTTTGTGAAAACTTCTATTTGACAACATCGCATCGCATGAAGTAAACGGTTGAAATCCCTGGTTAAACTAAACACTAGGGAAGGGCAGATTAAAAGCAGGGCATGAAAAAGGCAGCCTTTTTGGGAGGAAAAATGCAAAACGGCGCCTTTTTGGCCATTTTGACTTTTTGCAGTGGCTACCTCCTCCATCTGTAATGCTCAAGGAACTAAAGATACAGTTGTTATTGTAATTGAATTTCGGTTTCAGTTCATAAAATATTGTTAATTGTTGTTTCCATTGCATGTCCGTACAGTTTTCATTCAATTTGGAATGTTACTGGTACGTAATTTACTGGAAAAATCTATATTATTGGGTGTTCGTATTGTCCAATTTTAAAGCAAAAGGGCAAAAAGGCAAAAAGGCGCTCTTTTGCTAATTTTGATAGGCAAAAAGGCAAGCAAAAAGTCAAAAAGTTGCTCTTTTCATGCCCTGGTTAAAAATTAACACAGGAGGTAGCTTAAGCTAACATTTTAACCTTTTACCCGTTTAATCTGACTTAACTGAATGCTTCGTGAGCGCTTAGCTTATAAAAATTTAATACAGTAAGTAGAGGAGACAATGTTCTTACACAACATTGTCATAAAGTCAAAAAAGCTAATATTTTATGCATAGTCGAAAATTTTTAATGCTAAGTTTTAGGTAGCTCATCAAAACAATTTACTTGGGAATAAATTCAGAGAGCCTATAGCAGAGTTAGCAAATTGAAAATATATTAGTATATACTAAATTTTCCAGTAAATCTTTTATTAATGCGCAATTGAAAGATTTCTTGATTATTAAATCATGAATATTTAAAATATTTTCGAATGTATATTATAAAAGTAAATAGATTTTTTGATTGAATTTTTCCGGTGAAATTGCTATGGACTGTAGAGTGAGAGGCAAATATCAAGTGCGCCACGATGAAGTGTATTAAGCATACCATATTATAATGTAGCCTTTGAATTGAGTACAAATATGCTTTGACTTTATTCATTCCATGTTTATTTCCTGGTCGCGGTGCAACGTATACGTGTAACAGACCAACAGCACTTTTACAACAGTAAAGAAAAATCAGCATTATAAGAATTTAGGTTGTGGGAAGTGAGTAAGAGTATTTTGCAAGGCGAGAGTGGAGATTAGTTTTAGGCTAATAATTGTGAAGGTTGACATTGACGGGAGAAGTTGGAGGAGAGGCGAAAGAGATGGGGAGCAGTAACAATTTCTACCAACAGGCGCTCCACGAAAATAAATTGCTCCAAATGAAAATCCTGGAGTTGAAACATAAAGCAGCCCTTTACGAAGTCTGTTTGGGGAGCATCGCGTCCATCCTCAAGGATTTGCCTCTTCAGCAGAACATCAACGATACGAGGCAAAGCCAGAATGCGGCTCTTCACAAAATTGCCACTGTTTTGACACATATTGAAAGTGCGGTGAGAAGCAATAGGGAGATGCCGCTTCTCCCACACCCAGCTCACAATCTATCTCACAATCCTCTACTCCAACTGCCACCGAAAGTATTTTCTTGGTAAGAATCCCTTATTCAATCTTCAAATTCCAATTAGACATCTAACCTTAACCCATCCACCTCCTGCACTGCACATCTCGCATCTTGACACCACCAACCATCCTACTATAACATAAAATGACATCCGACGATATCTGGCCAACCACGCACACTCATCTTCATATTATCCTTCCATTAAACTTACATGGAGTTCCTAATAGTTTTGCTAGTTCAGTAAGTAGCCACTAAAAGACAGTTAATTAATGCAGTCTACAGTGTAAACCCAACGATACGTATTATATCAAAATAGATACCTATGTGGTTTATTGTAGCAAATAATATAAAGCCGTAAACAGGTAGGGTAATCTACAGAAAGCGCATTTATAAAGTAGGCATATCAGTTTCACCTTGTAAATGACATTTCGTCATTTCACTTCTTATAAGCGCGAAGCGTAGTAAAAAATATTTCACGCCATCTCTAATAAACTGAATTTTCACTTCTTTTCATTTCAAACTACGAACTGTAATAGTTCCTTAAAAATTAAGACATTCTGTACGCACTGTAACTGTTAAATCTTGATGTATTAGTAGATTTTTTTCCCTTAAGATGAAGTTTTCTGATTTTAATTTTCAGAATTTACTCTCTGTCGACCTGAAATTAATAGCTGTTAAGAATATCATAAAAGATCCTTCTTCAATATCGAGTCATTCAAATGATTGAACTTATAATATGCGTCCTGAGTCCTGGTCCTCACCCCTGACAAAGACGATATTGGTCGTTGAAAGTTCCATAATTGCTGATGACAAATAATTTATTTTTTGAAATATTTCCATTGAGTCTTTAATGCACACCGTGTTGTTTAATACTGCTTTAATATCATGCATAATGTTGGCTATTTTGTAAATAATAATAATATAGATTCTAATATGTTTAGATAAAGATATGCATTAAAAACATGTGCAAGTCAATAATACAGTATGCTACACCATACCACAGTTTTTCTACTTTCTCCAAATACTCTCAGAAAAGTATTGCATTTTAATGAGATGAAATTATAGCAATTGTAATGACAATATTTAGGGTGCATTTAGCATTTGATTATAGCCAACCGTGAAAATTCGAGAGAGAGAGAGGCATAATTTTGTACGTTCTATTATTTTGCAGGCCTGTACCTGGGAATAGCATCACAGGTAAGCGGCTATACGCAGGGCCCCCTTACACCCCAATCGAAATGCAGCAAAATCTTTATCATCCCACAGCGTCCCCTAATTTTAGTCACTTTGTACATGGTGAACCGCAATCCTTTGAATCTTTAGGCGAACCAGGGTATCCTCAAATCCATGAGGCTTATGACTACCCTCATGTTTCTACTTTGTCCATCCACAAATGCATGAAATCCACGGAGTCACAGCCACACACAATAGGAGCAATGACGATTTCCCCGATTAAAATCCCACAGAATTTGCCTATGGTAATTCGTCGGCCCATTCCTGTAAGCGATACGAAAACGATTTTTCCTTATCCTCCACCGACTGGGGCTCCACATTTCATTGAGCGAAAAAGAATCCTGACGAGAGGATCAGAGATCTTTGATGAACTTTTGCGAAAGAAAGTTGCATCTACTGCTACAATGGATTCGGCAGGTGCTCTTGATCTGCAGATGAAACAAAAACAGAATCATCAGCATCATCACGCCTACAAGCACACAATTGAATACCCTGCAGCTAATCAACATCAAAAGAATGATAGTACCCCCAAGAATGGCACATCTCCTCATCCGATGATGTCGGGACAGTCTGGAAATCCTTTCCTACAAGAAAAACGCTCACATCACCAACAGATGCTTAATGGAGGAAATATCATCGTCAACATGGAGAGAGTCTCCAATAATGATTCTAATTCTAAATGGAATCCTATCGGTCCTTTCAACGATAATAGCAGTAGCAAACCAAATTCAAGACCGGGAACAGCGGCTCCCGTTTCCTCTCAATTCCAACCTGCTTTAAACCAGCCCACAAAGAGTATTCAAGTCAACCGAATGTTGCATACTACAGTTGCATCTACTCCAGTCGGAAATTCTACGAAACAAAACGACGAGGAGTTTCAATCTGATAGAGACTGTACTATTATAAACTGATGTTTTATTAATCCAATATTTACATTGACAATGTACGCTCACTTAAATTGCTGTAAACATATTTTATTTAGCATTTACTTTAGTATATACATTGCTTTGCACATAATATGGCTATAATATAATGTAAATGTACATTGACAACCCACCGAGCAAATTAAAAAATCGAAGTATTTGTTAAGAAGGAAGTTTAGTTTCTTCTTTATGGAAATGTACGACTCTGTCTGTCTGTCTGTGCGTGTGTGTGTGTGTGT
Organism: Tomocerus minor; assembly: GCA_009936455.2. Classification (NCBI taxonomy): domain Eukaryota; kingdom Metazoa; phylum Arthropoda; class Collembola; order Entomobryomorpha; family Tomoceridae; genus Tomocerus; species Tomocerus minor. The sequence continues at coordinate 7,323 of JAAAYG020032937.1, forward strand.
CCTCCATCTCCCGACTTACTCGTAACTACTTTTCAGTAGTCATCAGTCATCATCACACACACATAACTTCGTTCCAGTCATTCACCACACTTATACTACAGAGAAGAACCAAAAGCTGCTCAAGTTCCTTCTGAAATGAATGCTCACGTGAAAATATATCATGGGATTTTTTTGCTTATTTCTTGAAAGCTTGTCATATTTTGAGTATTATTGTAATTATTTTCATGAAATAAATGCGAAATTTAGAACTCAACAATTGTGGAAAACATCATTACTTCCTAATAGAACAACAATATGTCATTTGTTATATTGTATAATTCTGTGAAATCTGCAAAAGAAATATTACATTACAGGTATCCGGATAAGCGGGGCAGTTGTACATACTCGGAACCCGAATAGTAAATACACGAACGCCGAATGGTGCATATTCATACTTATCCATACTTCAGGAGAATGTGGCTTTAGACGTAATGGTGATACCTATTAGTCGTTACTTGAGAAGGGTAAAACGCGCAAACCCAAGTTCAATAATAAAATCGTTTATATAAGCGGATTTCTTCAATGATCACTATAAATTGATTTTTTCTTGAATCAATTTAATATGTAGGTATACGCATTTATGTATTGTTTCGAACACAATACACAATCATATCATATCGTAATCAATTTAATAATGTTTTTTTAACTTCCCGAAACGAGATTTGTGAATGTACGGGATATAATATATAGGGATTTTTTGGATTTAACTGCAATTAGTTAGATTTTTGTGGCATTACTTACATTCTGAGAATTTGCTTGAATTGTATCATTCGGGTTTCGTGAATGTACCATTCGGGTTATGTGTATATACCATTCCGGTTTCGAGCATGTACCATTCGGTTTACTTATACAAAAGAAACTTTATTTTTAGCTATAATTTTAGTTCTACTTGTCCTATAACTTATTACAGTGATTAGATAACCAAAAATATGCTCATGAATAAGTGGCTATTCTGTTAAGATAAGGACTAATTGGCTAATGAGATTTGTTTCTCTCTTTCCTTTCGAAAAGCTATAAATTGACTGGAGGTACTCTAATTGAGACATGTTTGTGAAAAACAACTATCTGAATTCGCCAAATTAATTATTAAATAGCCCTTGGACAAAAATCAATGTTTCAAAATTGGGAAAATTTAAAATCACGGTAAAATGTAATTCTTTTTTTCCCAAATTCTTCCGTCACAACATACAGAATCTACTTTTATTTGTGTTCTACTCAGTTACCCATACCAAGGTCCGTACACTTGATGAAATGGATAACTTCTCTTAGATCTGTAATACTGAAGTTGTCTAAATACAAAATAGTTTTAGCAAAAATAATTTGCTCACAGGGAAAGGGTTGCGGGAGATAATGGACAAAACGGAGTTGCGAAATGGACATAGAAGAGAAAGAATTTGGTCATTTGAAACCCTCTATCCAAACGGAGACTGGAAACTTTCCTCATGAGATCCATAACCGAAAAACATGCAAATAAAAACTTCATTTGGAAACAGCAGAAGAAGATTTACAATGATGTAGTGTTATATTTCATTTATAAATTGACTATTATCTAATCATCATAATCCCATAAATTATAAATTAATGGAGCTAGTATCTCCGTATATCTGTACACTTTGCAAAAAGATAATGAATAAAGAATTTGGATAATAACGATATTGCTTGAAAAGGACAGACTCAAAATACTTAATTGCAGAGTGATCTCTCATCTCAATATCAAATTGACCAAAGTACACGCAGCCCTGAAAGCATAGCCCGGCATCGAAAAGCCACACTTACACTAAGCTACTATTTATTTCAGTGCGAGTTCATACACTACAGTCAACTTATACTTCATTTGAATGTGAGTTCATACAATAATAAACTTTAAATTACACTTTATTTTAGCGTGAGTCCATAAAATGCACTACATGAATGTTCTTTAGTACCTATTCGCTAATTTAGCACTATTACTCACACTTTCATAGCTAAATAATGCGCCCCTTCTAATTGTGGACTTAGCCGAGTATTTTTAATGCGACTTAATGCAGCAGCCAATCAACGGTCGTTGCTTTTTTAGGTACTTGTAATGGGTAGTATGCGTGTTATTCATACTATTCCATACACATGTTGTTATTTATTATACTATTTATTAGGTACAACAGAAGATCCTACCGTAAGCGTAATTGTAAGATTTAATATCCACTTTTTTCCCTTACATTATATTTACACTGGACAATATTTTTAAGGTAGCCGAAATCTACACATACACCACACATTTTGTTTAAGGTAACCGAAATCTACAGTTACACTACACTATCTGTGGAAGGTAACCCGGAACAATACACTTAAACACCACCCTCTTTGTGTAAGAACCAAAACACCTATGCCCAGCTATGCCTTTTGAGAATTACTTTTGGGAAATGGGAACAAAAAAATCCCTTGGGGAAACCTTGGTCATTTTCCATAAAGGTTATTTTTCACAAGTATGTCTCAATTGATATTTTAACACTATATAGCACGGGTTTTTCAAATAGATAAGTGTGGAGTGATGAATGCAAGGAAATTGTATGCTGATAGCTACACGTAGGACATTAGGCGATAAAATGAGAATGCATGCTGTTCTACAGTCCTCAAGCAGACATAAGACACGTCATCAGCAGTTCAAAGGTTTATAGACAAGAGAACGACATAATTAACTATATTTTGACTCATTTAGAACGCTTGTTTGATGAGAGTAGCATTTCTCAAGCTACATACGTATGAAATAATATTTCTCGTTCAAGTTCAAGAGTTGAATCCATCTGGGCTCGCTGGTTGTCTGTGCCGTGATTGTTTAGTATGTGCATTCGTTTAAATCATCATCAAAGGTTATCAAGCCAAAGGCCAATAGTTTATCTGCGACATTAATATTTACACAGTATATTTAATTACCAAGATTTTTATACCAGCTGACCTATCCGCTTAAGCGTAATAGTACTGAGAGATATACGTTATATAGTTTCATTTTAAAGGGTTAAAGTGATCTATAAAAGAGGCAACTTTCATACTTCTGTGCTACAATCATCTCGCAAAAGCTAACTTCATTTAGACATTAGATGACAATCAAATAGAAAGTGTTCGTTTTGACAGAACTGGCCACATTTAGTGTAGAGTAGGTTTTAACGTAGTACATTTTCATGTTTTAGATTTTAATTTCAATTTTGCCCAAGAAAAGTGCTGAGATGTTCACGATGAAGTCTTTGCTCAACGAAGGCGCGAATCAGTATTTTCCATACTATTTCGGAGCAGTTGTTTCTGCTGGGATTTTTTACTTGACACTAAGGAAAAAAGGAGGAGTCGCTAGAGAGAAAAGACTAAGAGAACAACGACAGAAAAGACTTGTGGTAATCAGTGGCTGTGATTCCGGTCTCGGGTTGACGATGGCCTACTGGGCAGCAAAATCAGGATACAAAGTACTAGCTGGGTGTTTTGATGAAAAAGGATCGGGTGCTGAGTATTTACAAAAAGAGTTCAAGGAAGATGGTAACATTTACGTCTTCGGATTAGATGTCACCAAAAAGGACAGCATAGCCGCTTTTCAAGAAAAATGTCAAGATATTCTGCGAAAAGTCAAAGAGAATAATAAACCAATCGGTGAGTTTGTATTTGCACTTCCGCCAACTCTGGCAACACATTTTTTAATGATGACAAAAACAGTTTTATGTGCATGCATTCCATCACAAAAACAGACAATTTAATTTCAAAATCCAAATTTTTAAAACAAATCATTGAGGAAAGGGCTGGGGAACCCTAAATATTTCTAAGGGAGGTGAATGTCCTAGTAAGGTGGCCAAAATTGAGTCACTTACACTGATAGAGTCCTGAATCGAATGAGATCTACTGGGACAGCAAACAAATTATTGTTAGACTGAGCGACACGCATATTAGCTTTCAACACGTTTATACAATGAATAATATTTTAGGCAAATAGTTTCTTTACGTCTCAGTAGATTTCGAAAAAAATCCAAAACTTCGCCACCTTACTGGGAAAGAGCCCCATCACTATTATAATATAATGTTCACCCCCTTTTGATGAAACAAATATGTGAATGTAGTAAAATAACTGATCGTTACTCTTCATGATTTTGGCAATTATAGAACTGTGGGCAGTGGTTGCAAACGCGGCTGTAGCAGTTTTTGGAGAATTTCTTTGGCAAACCGAAGACCAACAAGAGCGACAGATGAAGGTGAACTTCTGGGGCACGGTTAATCTCACAACCGCATTCAAATCGCTGCTGTTTCAGTACAAATGTTCGTAAAACACTTGAAATAATACATGACTTTATACAATTATTATTTACATTTAACTTTGTATGCTATTATAACGAATATTTCTGTAATTAAGTTAAAATTTGACCACTTAATCCTGAGTAGAGTACACAGAAATTCAACATAGTTTTTTTTTATTTCTGGGAAACAAATAAAGGGGTTTTTTCTCCAAATAGTCTTCTATTTAGAAATTATTAGGAAAGCTGAAACGATATTACGAAAACGTATATAACAGGAGGATTGCATGCAACGGATTTCATAGTTGAAGTCTACAGGCAAGTCAATTAGTAGCGTAAGTCTTTGATCTTCTGAGGAAAAAATCCATACTGGTCATTTCGAGGTTGTGTTAATGGATTATATCAGGATCCAGAAGAAATTCTGGAAGCCTCAATTATTTTTCTACGTTTCCGTTATTATTTTCGTAATGAGTTTCTTTTTCTTCACGCGTGGGCAGTGCCAAAAATAATTGATACATGTTAGGAGGAGAAGCAGAGTACTTTATTATCCCCTCTCATGATTCGTAGGGCGATTCCTTCTGCAACTTCTGTACAATGTAGCAAATCAAAGCTAAATTACGTCCTTTGAAATCAGACAAGACTAAGTAGCAGTCTATTTACTTTGAAAGGAAATGCTTTTACGACCAATGTTTTTGACATGACATTGCTTTCACATTAGGCTTAAGGTTTCCGACTGGTTCTTAGACTAACAATAAAAACTATCAAAAACCTCAAGTTTTGCAATACAACTTAATTTAAAAGAATGAAATTGTTATTGTTTACGTATCAAAAGTACCATTACATGCAGTACATATTTATAGAAAGGCTATAGGATTTTATATAGACTTTATGCGAATATTATTACAATAACTTTTTCGTTAGTTATATACTTTGAAATCCTAGGAGAGGCATTTGTAATTCAACTCCGATTACTTAAATCCTAGTGTGATGGTGTTAAAATTATTGTAAGTTAATCTAAGTTACTGAAAAGTTAAGTTGATAAAAGGACATGTAAAAATGCAATGATTTAATTTGATTTCTTTTAATTCTAGCTCGAGTAATAGTGATTTCAAGTGACTGTGCCAGTTACCCACTTCCATTCCTGGGTATTTACTGTGCAACAAAAGCAGCTTTAGAGTCTTGGGCGAGAACGTTGCGACTTGAAGTGGCAAAGTATGGAGTTTCCGTTGTGGCATATCAACCTGGTAAGCTTACTTTATCCAAAGTCAGACAGAGGGCAACAAGAAAGTTAGTTTCTACTTGTGAACAAGTCGAAGAGAAAAGATTTCTGCTCACTTCATGTACTAATGCAAAATGAAACATGAAAGTTTTAGTTTAAAATCTGCATTTAGAACGATAGTTTCGTAAAACATCCTATTATTTATTTGTCCATAAATATGAAAAAGTTAATAATGTCTGTTTTCTGCAGGAGCTTTCAGCACAACATCCAGACTCTTTGCTTCCCAAAGTAGCAATTACTTAGAAATGAAGGAGGAAATGAGCGAAAACGATAAACTCTTTTATGGAGATTATTTTGACGGAGTTTTCAGCGCAAGAAATGACTTTTTTGAAATTAGTCGCAATGTAGAAGCGAAACCTATGGAGAATTATGCTGGAGAGAAACATTTCTTCAATGTTTTAGAGGGGAATATCAAATCCCAAGCAGTTTACATATACGAAGATATCGGACACAAAATCTTCCATTCCCTAATTAAATACCTACCACAGAAACTTTCAGATACACTTGTTAACAAACTCTTGATGAACAAAATTAAAAACTGGGTCCCGACAACTTATCCAGACAATATGTTAAAATAAACACTCGCCTCGGTTGAAAATGATGTCATTTTTATACAAGTAACATAGTAATATAGATACCTACTAAACTAAATTATAGT
>JAAAYG020032948.1:0-14894 GCA_009936455.2 Tomocerus minor
ATTGGCCATCCCATCAGTTGCATGGGAAGTGCGGATGTCAAAGAAATAGCCAACGAGTATTGCTTCATTCACTCCACTTTCACCAAAGGCAAATATGAAAAGGGGAAATGGACATATGAGCCAGGTATACACAGAATCTTCTACATTTAATTACAGTTTAATTAAATAATTAATTAAATTATTATTTATACTATTCAACCTTCAATTTAAATAAATCATATTTTAAATACATAATTAATTACACAAAAAATTATTATAAAACCATTATGATGTTATAATTTTAAAAAAAAAGATAATTGTTTCGGATTTCTGGGTCATTTGAATTTTAAATTGTCTAAAACAATTTTTAAATAAGTCCAAAACTTATTGCATTTTCATTATTATTGTTTTTTCAGAGTTTTTTTTGTTGATTTAGTAATAGGATTTTCATTTTAGCTAACCGTTTTTGGTGCTAAAACGTGTATAACTTTAAATTGGACTAATTTTTGCAGAAAATAAATTATATAAAACAGTTTTTTTTAATTCAGAGTATTTTTAGAGTTTTGTTTTTGTTTTTATGATAAAAATTTTTTTCTTGTGACGATAAAAATTTTATCGTTGCAACTGCAAGAAAAAACTTTGGGATTTCAGCCAAATGTTTTTGACTTTCGGCTACTTCGGAGGTTATAAAAAAATAAAAATTCAATTTGGATTTGAGCCAATTACCAATGGGTGTTAATTTTATTTGTTTCTGTTAAATTTTTTCAATTACTTTGCTAAAAATAGAGAAATCCTAGAACAACTGAATATTTTTGAATATTTTATTGATTTGGACAGTGAAAGAGAATGAGATATCACCTGGAGTGCAGCCAAGTGTCAAAGGAGAGGAATTGACTTACCACACGTACTACCAATGGGTCTGGTGTGTTCTGCTGGTGCAAGCCGCCTGTTTTTATTTTCCTCACTGGTGCTGGGAGAAAATCGAGGGTGGCCGAATTATGATGCTCGTGGGGAATTTAAATCTGCCAATGCTGCCCGATGAGAAGAAGGCAAAACAACGACAGAAGATTTTGTGGTATTTCGATCCGAATCGGGGTTTCCACAACCGATACGCCGCTTATCACGCCCTTTTAGAATTTATCAACCTGGCGCACATTGTGAGCGAGATCACGATCACCGACTACATTCTCAACCACGAATTCTCGACCTACGGCTTCAAGCTTTTCACATTGACGCTTACAAAGCCTTATCTTCGCGTGGACTCTTTAGCCAGAGTCTTCCCGACTGTCACAGCCTGCAGACTTCAAACTGGGGGCGTGGCTTTCGGCAAAAATCAGTTCGACTTACTTTGCGTCCTTCCCATTAACATCGTCAACGAGAAAATTTATATTTTCCTATGGTAAATACTTTGAGATTTTAAAGATTTATTGTTTGCTTATCTTCATCACCAAATCACGCGGGGTTTTATGTCAAAAATAATTTAGCCGACAGCCTAATGCTAACGTAGCCAACCAACAGCAACCTATGACAAAACATTATTTAATTTCTGTATTTAAAAGCAGAGTTACGGTGGATGAAATTAAGGAGTTGCTCAAAATTGGATAAAATTAGTAGTTTTATCCACATAATTTTTTTGTTTTGGCCGGATTAAATTGTAATTAACAAAGAGTTTCATTCATCTAATTTTGTCCAAATGGTTTAAATGGATGGATAAAATTCTACTATTTTAATTTCAACCGGACAATATAAATCGCTTTTTTAAAATATTCAAAAGTTCTTATTAGTTTCAATCACAAAAACATACAATGTGTTAGGTCAAAAATAATTTACCCGATAGTCAATTGGTAATATATCCAACAATTATTATCGTCAGACGCTGTTATCTACAAGAGACTAAATACAAAATGGGTGGGAATGGTGGGTTAAGGAATTAGTTGCTAAGATTTGGCGGGAATTTATATGGGACAATATTTTGCTTTTGATTCCCTGTCCTGTTGGATATTTTAACATTTGACTGTCGGGTCAATTAAAAAAAATCTAAAAGCTGTGCTTTGATGGTTTATAATATTTGTACTATTATTTTTTGAAGGTTTTGGTTCTTGCTGGTGGCCATTGCATCCGTGATCGGCCTTATCTACAGACTCTTGACATTTTTATGTCCAATTTTCCGTAAATATTTATTACTGCGAAGAGCACGGTTTGTGACTAAAGACATCGTAAATATTATTTCTATCGACTGCAAATACGGAGATTGGTTCCTTGTTCACAAATTAAGTCAGAATATGGATGAAGTTGCTTTCGGAGATCTTCTGAAAGAAATTGCGGAAACGTTTACAAAAGGCGGGACGCCTAAACACTTGCGAAGCAAAGAGCATCGCGAATCCATTGTGCCTGATCTCCCGTCGGATGACACTCCGTTCTTAGAAAAAATTCTCGAAAAAATGGTTTGAATTGAATTTATATTGTTTCTACTTCCGTTAAATCTATTTGTATGAAAAGTATTATATTATTTCTACCATAAATCGGAATAATGTATATCTACGATGATATTAGATGTTGTCAGTTGTAGTGATGCTAGTGATCTTTATGTTACTTTAGATATTTATGTTGGGTCTTTAATATCTAGTCTATTTAAATCCTCTTGCTAAATATAATTTTGTATTAAATCATTTTTGTCACTTTCTCTTATCCCTGCACTCTCTAGTCTGTATATATGTAATTATAAGTGCACAACATTAATAAATGCGGGTTGGTGACAGTCTCATGAACATGTTTGTTATCTCTTATCTGTGTGTATTTTACAAAACAAGTAAATATAATAAAATATATATTAGAGACTTTGCGCTGAAAAGTTTATGAGATTTTATGTTAAAATTAATAAATGTTAATAGATATTTTAGGTGTTTCTAGCCTTTCATGATAATTGAATTCATGTTTAACACGGTTAAGGGCTTAGGTTAGGTTAGGTTAGTAAAGTAATGGTATTGATATAAATATGACAACTTCTTTACAACTAATAATGTTAATTGCGATCCTGATGATCAATAGTTAATTTACGAAAACTCGGTTCTCGTAATTTTAGTAAATTTTAATTATTTAAACTTTTAACAGTGTTAAATATAAATTTAATAAATGTTATAAATTAATTTATAAATATTGAAGGTAGGAAATGTATGTTTTGTCTTTTGTAGTATTTTTGAATTTATAGGGGAGTTTTTTTATAATTTCTAAATTTTGAAAAGCGCTAAGCCCCTATTTGTCTATATGTATAATTATTAACGAAACAGAGTATTCTCGCAATAATAATAACCGTAAATAAAATAAATACGAAAGGCTAATAAATTGACTTAGAAATTTGAAAATTGATCCACTTTAACACTAATCGTAATAATAATAAGCAACTCCATTGTTATATAAAGTTAGGAATTCTGTGTAAAATAAAAGCAGAAAAATGCTAGAAGAATGAAGGGTGTTCTGCCACATTGCCTTTGTTTATCAGATGTATTATGTATTAAACGAGGTCAGTATTTTCGCGTCTGATTGTATTTTAAGAACACATTGAAAATTACCAAAAAATTACACACTGGTTTCCTATATTGATAATCCGTTTGCGTTCATCAGAAAATCAATACTCGTTTTTTCGTTTATGGAGTAAGTCAAGGTACAAATTATGAATCTAAAAAGTGCTCCGCCATACACAAAAGTTTTGTCACTCTGCAGTTGCCCTAAATGTAACTACTTGAGTCGACGGAAACATTTTGTGTATTAATGCACTAATTAAACTGGAGAAACATTTTAAAATGATACTGAAGCAGCTGCGTCACAAATAATGTTACGATGTTACGGAATCGCCTTTTAAATGTCATAAATAAAACAGTTGAAAATTGGTAATAAGGCCGCTACTATACAAAATATAATTGTTATTCCTAATGCCAATTACTTTTTTAGCAAGTAATTAGGCTACCACCCTATCATTACTGCCATAAAGATTTCAAATCCTAATAAATTTGATAATTTGATAATGTATACTTAAAAAATAATTTACAGTTGATGATTTCTTTATTTCTATAATATTTATAATGAAGTCATTATATAATTATAAATAACTAAAAACTGGATACCCGGTGTTTTAACAATTTTTAATTTCTATAATATTTATAATTGTGTCATTATAATATAATTATAAATATAACTAAAAACTGGATACCCATGCAGCAGTGTTTTAACAATTTTTAATTTCTAATTATCTAAATAGCCATACAACATGAGTACAATATTCTTGTTACTATAATATGTGGCTACGTACCTACAGTACCAAAATTGTATTTAAATATGCTATAACAATATTGTTCCTTAATTTTATGTAGAATTGTTGTAATAATTTATGTAATAAATTAATTTGAATGTATAATTGTATAGATTCCGAATGAAATTTTTAAAAAATTACGTTTTAAAAAACTCTCGATCTGTAGTAGTTAATAGTAGTTGACGTTCTTAATAATAATTGTCATATTTTCATTTCTAGGTGTCTGCAATAATAAAAATTTGCTCTAATTACGAACAAATTTTCGTGTCATTTGTGGCGGCTGGCTATGGTGTAAATTGTGTTAAAAAGACAATTATATAATTATAGGGATTATGTCTTTGGTTTACTTCCATAATGATAGCTTTTGCATTGCCGAAGGAATTGAGCTCATAAATTTTTGCATCAAGAGCTACAAAGTGACATTTCTCGGTCACTGCCATACATCACAATGAATTTACGAGTAGAAGCAGATCGTACGCGTCCATGTAAATGCATCAGAGCATCAGACTGGGTTTACAGAGTATAAGCTGACATGACATGGCACAATAATGTTTGATGGGCCCAAAATGAATGGACTCTGAGCAGATTAACTTAACAGCTCTCAACTTTGGAATGTAATGATTTAATGGATATTAACACACTCGACATTCGCTTTCAAGGACAAAACATTTCATTTCATTTCCCTCAATCCACTGCACTGTGCTCTACCACTTTACAAGCAGAAACATCCAAAACCATGTTTACAAACAATAAACCGTAGCAAAACGGATGTACACCGTACAGGAACTTCAAACAATCCGTCTCCACACTAGACAAGCTCAGCCCTAAAAAAATATTGGATATTTGTAATTATCGTAGCTTAAATAAACATATTTGAGTCAACTGTGTGTCATTAACAAACTTTTCCTTAATTTTTTCATAAAGCATTGAATATGCGTTAACAAAATTCAAAAAATTCGTTCCTGTTAAAAGTTATTTTAAAAAAATTTTGAACCCCCTTCCTAAGAGGGTAAAGCGTTGTCCAATGAATTTAAACAAATTTAAAATTTGATTTTAATATTAATTAATTTAATATTTAATTTCTTAATATTACAGAAATTTTAAATTTTAACCCAATAACTAACTTGATCTCAATTTTTGCATGCTACATCAAAGCATTTTTGGAATGTCGGACAGACAGAGTGACAATATTAAAAAAGCTACCGTTCCGATACCTACTAATAATGAACAGTAATCATATAGTCGAATAAATAGTCAAATTTTAATATTTGATGTAAATGGGAATTTTAGTTATCCAGGTATTGCAAGTGTTCCTGAAGACAGAAAAACTGGCAAGAGTGATATTAGAAGATATTTTTCATGACTTGTACAGAGTTGTAACTGTAAAACACCTTGTCATTGTATCTTTGTGCCGCAGTTAGATACCGACAGGAGGGAGTTAAAAAGGAAATCTGTTTTTTTGAGTTCGTCTACAGGAAATGTCTGTTCAAAATTCACGCAATGTTTGTTATAGTTAAATTCTGTGAAAATCTAAGCGAGGCTGCAGTTCAGACGTGACTTTATGGATCCATGTGCTCTCATTACGAAGAAATAATAATTCTTGGCAATTAAATTAAATTGCTCGTACTATTCATTTAGGTAGCTCTATTCGGTAAAATCCTGTTCAGGATCTTTCTCTCAATCTCAATGCATGCGTACTATAAAATCATAGATGGGCAAAATACAGAGTAACACATTTTTAAAATACTTTGGTCAAAATAAAAATTTTTTGACTTTAAAATACAAAATACATTAATGACTTCTTTAAAATACAACATGATTCTTCAAAATACAAAAAAAAATATTTAAAATACATTTTCCCGGAAAATACAAAATATATTTTGCATATCGCCGTATAAAATGGCTTTGCATGATTTAGAGAGTTAAATTATTAAAAAATGTAAAAAAAATACTTTAAATACAAAATACCTTTTTCTACATCTTCAAAATACAAAATTTATTTACAATCAGTATTTAAAATTCGTGTATTTTGCCCATCTATGTCTAAAATGTAAAAGTCCTCTTTGTTAGTTGCAGACGTTACAGCCCATTAAAAGTAGAAATGCAGCTCTCAAGTCTCAAAATCCAATTTGCCAATTGTTTACCTGGCATCACACCACAAAAATTCTTTCTTTTTCTCCTTCAACCCTAATTGACTTAAATCTTCTCGGAGAGAATAGACTCCGTCTGTTATTGTCTCTTTCCTACGCAATTCCATCCTTCACCCCTTAAAATTTATGTGCAGTCATGCCCATTTGAAAGGAAAACATTTGTACCTTTTCTGTTTTAACTTAAAAGTATATATATATATAAATAAAAATAAGTGACGGGGTTAAATGAGACACATAAAACCCTCGTAAAAAAATGCAGACACATTCCATTTGATTTTCAACCCATGGACTCTCATAGAACGCAATAAATGAGATTTTCTTAAATAGAAAATTTGAGTTTGAGAGAAATAGGGTCATGCCTTATGCTATTTGTAAACATCTTTCAATTATTGCTTGATATATTGACTACAAGATTTTAACACTAAAGTTTTGCAAAAGTTGTCTGTGCTGCCATTTCATTTAAAAAGCGAAAAGCCTTTTGGTTATTTCTTGAATTTCAAGAGCGTTCGTGACAGACAAATGTGTCAGGATTGTTTGTTTATTTATTTGTGTGGGTATTGCGCCGACTGAATGGGCACCGATTTGTTTTCATGACTTAAGCTCACAATTAACAGCTTGCTCAAAGCCACATAAATAATTATGACTCTTTCCTTTCCTTCCAATTTTCCAATCATCGCCAACTTGATTTTTAATAAAATAATTATACTATTTAATTACATTAAAATAAAATAAAATTCTTAAATAGGCAACAGTCACAAGAACAGCAAATATAATTGAAAATTTTTGAAAATTATTGCTTTTTTTACATAAAAATTCTCTAATATTGTAAAAAGTTAACTACCTACGAAATAATAAATAACTCATATCATTCTTGGAAATTATAATAATGTAATTATAATAATAGATGGGAATTGGTGAAATTGATATGTTAATTTCTGGTATTCATGAATCCATTTTGGAGGAGCTAGAGATGAGTGTCTATTTTAATTAGTGTGCTAAATAGTTGATTGAATAAATAAATAGAATGGTCTTGTTTACCGAGCAGACAACAGGCAGAGGCTGTATTTAATTTCTTGGATTTGTTCTACACACCCACACACAAAGACCATAAAAATACTCTACAGCATCCACACACAACTCTACCCTATCTCTCTCTCTGTAATAACATCCTCTGCAACTCACACTGATACTACTTTTCGCAATTACATGACGTTATTACATACGTGCCAGGGTTGAAATCTCAATAACCATAACATAACTAACAACCCACTTTATAATATTTCTACATCCTATAAGCGCAATAAACATCTATCTAAATAAACCGCTTTCTATTTTTAACCCCTTTCAATAATTTTTAGTTTTTAGCTCTCCAGGTTCCTTTTGATATCTTTTTATTTTTTTTTAATTTAATTTTTAATTATTTTATTATTTTATTTGTTACATAATTATTATATATTTATTATTATTTATTATATAATATATTTATTTTTTATACTGTTGATAAAATATTAAAAATTCAAAACTTTGCTATTTTTCCCAAATGATTTACCGTAATGTACATCATCAAAGGCTTTAGTAAAGTAAAGTCTAACATCAAATCTTATGAATAATAATGGCCTTTTCTCTAAATTTTAATGTTAATTATAATTAAATATTTCTGAAATTAATCAACAGTTTTAATCAACAACTTTGTCTTCTTTTTTCCTAATTTTTCACATCCCCTACTTATCCAGCTCTTTCAGTATTTTGATAAACTATTAAAAATTTATTTTCCGTGAATAATTGTCAATATTTCCATATTATTCCATTTAATTATTCGTGATTCGTTATGATGCGAGGCCATAGGAGAGTGTGTGTGTAGTGTGTAGGTTTTAGTTGGAGAGATGAGTGTATAATGGACCAGGAGCCTGTACCTAAATATAAATGTATAACAAAAGAGTGGATGTGCGTCCCGTTTAGTTTGCTCGGAGTTGCACTCCACTAAGTCAGCTATTTCATGGCACGCCCTTGACGCATTTTTTGCTGGCGAAGTTGAAAGTGAACATTAACGAGAGAGCACTAAATAAGAGAACTAACTATGACGAGACTCTGTTTCTGTATGGCTCTCTGTGTATCACGGAGGGAGAGAGAGAGTGAAAGGACATGATGATGAATAGACGCCGGATATGTATCTATAAACGCATTTTTGCATTTTATCTCTTGCAATAAAGACTATGCACATTCGGAACATCAAATGCAAAATATGTTGGCCCCCAATAATACTGAGCGATAGTTATACAGCAGATATAAAAAGTTATAAAAAGAATCAGAACATTTTTTTGCATTTCAGCAGTCACGCGAAGCATAAAAGTTAGGCTTATTAATGCTATTGAAAAACGATTTTTTAAAATAAACGTTTTCTAGACTAAAGTGGTTTTGGGTATTTTTATCTACAATTGTAATGAAGTCGTTTATAATGGCTCCAAAATTAGTGATTGAGGCATTACAAAGATTTAGTATAAAATTCCATTTTAAGAGTGATTAAATTTATTATTGAATAGCTTTTAAACCCTAGTACATGTTTTATGCTATTAATTCTACTTTTAATATTTTAGTGCGTTAAAAATGTGTGTTAGCTATAAATATTTTTCCATTTTTAAGCATTTATTAAATCGTGGATTTTAGAATTTATATGAATACATGTCCTGGGTCTGATGATAAGTATTACATGAGGTGGTCTTCTCTCTCTGCCATTTCATCTTTTGTTATTTCCAAAAATTAAATTTTGAAACTTTTAAATTTTTATATTTATATACTTTTATATACTTTTATATTTTTAGTTTCTAAACCCTAGTGCATGTTTAATGTTATCGATCCTACTTTTAATATTTTAGTGCGCATTAAAAATATGTTAGCTCTAAATATTTTTCCATCTTTAAGCATTTATTAAATCGTAGATTTTATAATTTAAATGAATACATGTCCCAGGTCTGATGACAAGTATTGCATGAGGTGGTCTTCTCTCTCTGCCATCTCATCTCTTGTTATTTCCATCATCAGCTTGCTGGCTTTGGTTTAGTTGGCTGGCCCATTGGTTTTGGAGTTGTCGTGATTGTGTGAGTCTGGGCTGAGAAGGGATGAGATGGGATCCGCAGGCTCACTCACTGCACAGTCAACAACAAACAACGTAAAAAATATTTTTCTCTCGCCAAATCAACTTTACAGCTCACTTCCATATAAGCCACGGAGATTTGCATGTGTAGCCAATGACCCCAGCAACTCCACCAGTCCCACCACTCACCACACCACGACTGACTTCTTCTTCTTCGACAGAAAAGACATAAAGTAGGGACATTAAATGAAGGATGGACACATGGAGGATGTGACGTGAATATCTGCCAGAACTGAGCCTGAATTCCCTTGTCATCGAGTATGGACCTTTGGAAGTCACTCAAAGATTTGGTTTCCGTCAACCAACGGAAAGTGCACATCTCCAACCTCGTCTTTCAACTCCACTACAAAGTTACCGTCGTCATTCTACTCATTTTCTCCATTCTTGTCACTTCCAAACAATATCTCGGGGATCCCATCGATTGCATCTCCAGCCCAGATGTCAAAAATATCGCAGAGAAATATTGCTGGATACATTCCACCTTCACCAGAGGCAGACAGAATGACGAGGGACGATGGAGCTATGAACCAGGTAACAAAATATCAACAATTCTTACATATTCTTCCCGAATCTTACAGAATGGGTCAATGTGAGAATAAATATATATATACATGCGCCCACATCTCTTCTGCAGTTTTTACCTCCATCGATAAATGCATTAGCAGATTAGATAGATACTTAGATAGGTACGCATTTTAAATTTATTTCGGATCTAATATTTATATTGAAAAAATATTTCCATTGAAATTAGTCCAGTTCAGGTTTAAGAAAGTCTATACAGAAATTGACAAAGATTGCACAGGCTTTGTTTGACAATCAGACAAAGTGTTAATTTCTGCTCTCATTCTATTTTTGGTTGCTAATTTAATAAATTGGCGAAAGAATTGAAATAATTATTTCGTCTCTTCTTTTTTTGAAAATTGAATTAAATAATGATGTGTATGCATAACTTAAATCACTTAATTGTTTGACATGTTTTTCAGCCCTGAATGAAGGAGAGCGGTTTAATGTAGACCAACGAAATAAACGTTTTTGAAATCTGCTCATATTTTTCGAAGGCCCAGGTTTCCAACATTTTCAAAAATAAAATAAATTTTGTATAAGGAAAAATTAGGGTTTTTTTTTGGAGTGGGAGGAATACATTGAAAAAATGTATTTCAATTTTTATCGCATATTTAGAAAGACAAAGTTCCATAAGTCAGAATCCTGGGCTCATCGAATTTTCTCTTTTATTGTGATCTTTTTTTCAACTTTTTCCAAACTGTCGGAATCTGTTTTTAAATTATACTGAAGGCCACGGCGGGAAAGCGACATATAGAATCCTTATGGAAAATTTTTTAAATTCTTGTCTCACAGAATCCTGTCAATTACTCTTTAAAATAAAATATTTTTCGGTTGTGTAGAATATTTTATTTTGCAAATGTCTAATGATTATTGTTGTTTGTAGTTGAGGACAGTGAGGTGTCACCCGGGATTCGTCCGGCGGTGGAGGGAGATCGTTTGATATTTCACACGTACTACCAGTGGGTGTGGTCAGTGCTATTTTTGCAAGCCGGGTTGTTCTACTTCCCTCACTGGTTGTGGAAGTCGATGGAGGGGGGTCGTATCAAGTCGTTAGTGGCGGACCTGAACTGCCAAGTGATCGAGGACGAGAAAGTGTGCAAACACAAAGAAGCCATTTTGAGATATTTCACGCCCAATCAAGGTCTGCACACCACGTACGCCTGGAAGCACATCCTTTGTGAATTCCTCAACTTTTTTAACGTATTTTTTCAAATTTATATCACCGACGAGTTTTTAAACAACGACTTCTCAGGCTACGGCCTCAACATCTTCGGCTTGACCCAGACCAAACCCTATCTTCGCTACGATTCTCTCGCCAAAGTTTTCCCCACTGTCACTGCCTGCAGAATTGCCACTGGGGGACCTGCTTTTGGAACGGTGGAACACGACCTCCTCTGCGTCTTGTCTATCAATATACTCAACGAGAAGATTTTCATTTTTATATGGTAATTACTCACTTATTACCAGAGCTAGGAAAAGCAGGCACGATAAAACTCAAAAAAAGCAGGCAAAAAAGCCCTAAAAATCTCAAAGAATTAAAAATGGCATAAAATGAGATTATCTGACTCTGTGTACATAAAGCCCAAACCTACGTACGATGTAATACTTAGAAACAAGTCAAACAGTCAATTTGTCTTTTAAAATCCGTAACATAGATAGAAAACAATATATAAATACGGAAATTCAATATTTTGACAATTTATTGGTTACAAACAATCGTCCATTCTAAATGCTCAGAAAGAAAGGGTTTTCCGTCTTCGGTAACTAAAACTCAGTTTTTCAACATTTTGTTGCTTAAATAGGCACTTATAGGCAGGACTGTATTTAGAACTCAGTTTCGGGAGGGGCAAAGCAAAAAACATTTCATTACAATATTTTCCAACTCTCGAATTTGCGCGTTGGAAAATATTGTAAAACTTTTGCTGTTTTAACCCAAAAACTGATGAAATATATCTCATTTTGCGCGAAGCGCAGAAAATTTTGCTTGTATTTCCAAACATTTTCTCTTTTTCTCGACATTTCGCCGTGGCATTTTCCAAAATGCCCACTCCCTCAATGCGGCCATACTTATAGGCACTTAAAACCCAAAATAGGCACTAATAGGCTTTTATAGGCCCTTAAAACCCAAAATAGGCACTTACAAGCATTTATAGGCACTTATTGGAACGTAAAACTGAAAATAGGCATTATTATAAATGCCTAGGCCTAAGCACTAAAAACTCAAAATAGGCATTTATAGGCACCATAAAACTGAAAATTTAAGCTCCTGATCATGGGATTCGTGAAGATCTGAGTTTTCAGGATGATCAGACTTAGCGTATAAAATAAGCTTTTGCCTGCTTTTCCTTGCTCTGCTTATTATTAAATACATAAATTTGTAAGCTTTCCGTCCGTCATAGGAGTTTTTGTTTGTAGAAGCACTAATCGGAGAATACCCGGGGATGGCTCATTCGGAAGCTAATTTTCCGACTGAGTTATCCATTTAAAAATTAATCTGATATAACCTCTTTAGCCGGAATTTTTTTCAAAATTTTGAAATTTTTACTGCTGTAAATCGATTGATTCCTCCGTCCGAAGGACGCGTAAATTTCTCGTTATAACATAAAATATATCTATAGTTCGTCCAAAAATAAATGGTAATAAAAAACACTTCGACTCCTCAATTTCTCTACTTCTATAAATGGTAACAGGAGGCCTCAGAGGGTTTTTCATTAACATTTATTAATGAGCCGACTTTAGTTCTCCCTCCCTCTCATTTATTTCTACTTTGAGGAATTAAAAAGTTACTCTATTGATGGAAAAACTTATTAATTAAATTTTTTTTCAATTTCCAGGTTTTGGTTTGTGATTCTTGCAACGGTATCTACTGTGAATTTGGCCTTCCGAGTTCTAACACTTTGCATTCCTCCGTTGAGAGAGTATTTACTGCTGAAAAACGTGAGGAAAGAGGTCGAGGCCGATGGCTCATCCCTCAAGTTCAGCTATGGAGATTGGTTTCTTCTGGAGAAACTGGGACAAAACATGAATCCTATCGTCTTTGGGGAACTGCTTCAAGATATTGCCGACAGAAATAGTCCGAACTATGATTCCACCAAAAAGCCGCTCCTCAGCTTAAACGGCGGCTCTGACCTTCATGTTGATGTCGTCAAACTTTAAATCCTAGTTATTAATTACAAATTCCTACTTTTTGAGTATACAAACATTAAACGATATTTTCCTGGACGAAATATAAACAGTGCAATAAAAATGAAATATATTATTACTATATTACTTAACAGTCCTATATAGTTAACCTTCATATAGAATTATTTTCTTTCTTCGGAAAAAGAGACATACAAAATCAATTATACGTAGCTTTTTACGTGACAGTCTAATTTTTTGTAACCTCTAATATTTCCTAGCCTTGGAAAAAGCTCGTGCAATCAATTATTCAGAGTGACGGAGTCGCTATGTATGCATCTGTTTTGTCTGTCTGTCCGTCCGTCTGTCCCTGTGCACGATATGTTTTGAACCGATTAAAGTACAAGGTTCAAATTTTCTGTGTCATCTGGACGTCAATAGGAAGACTAAGTTCTATTATGGGGTCACTACCATTACAGTATCATGACCTAAACATCTCTTTATGACAAAACTGTGCTCAGTCAGTGGAGATGGTAAGAAGCCATTGACGGAGTCTTGTACTGCTTGACGTAGTTGCGGGAAATTGAAATTTCCGTAAATTGAATTTTCAGTCTCACCATAATACTTTTACATGTTTAGTCGTCTACGTCCAACAAGCATGGTACAAAGGAACACATCACTCTGTTTTATAGCTGTTTGAATAGTTTATTCCCAGGAAAAACAGACCAGTGGGAAAATTGTTGGTTTTCTGTGGGTTTAGTGCGGGAAGATGGGAAATGTGAGGGAAGAGCATGTCAGCGGGCAATCCCATTGGGGGTCTGGTAGAAAATTTGGGGTAAAATGCACTAGTATTTCCCTTTAGGGTAAAATACGTTTAAACACAACGGGTTATGCTTGGGAAATTCACCGAATCACACATTTAAATCAAAAATGGAAATTACCAACGGGATTAACTGGAAAAAGCCATGGGGAAAATGAACGTTTTCCCATCACCAACTGCATATTTTAAAGCCCAACGATTTCCGCATGGGAAAAGCTTGGGCAACAAACACTGCTGGACTGTTGCAAGGGTAATCTATGGTGACCCATTTGGGAAAACAACGGGAACTTCCCAGACAGTGATACTCCCTGTATGATATTCAGGGAAAAGTAAGGGACTTACCCTCAACTTACAGCGTACTGTCAACGCGCATGACACGACTCTATCTTCCGCATTTTGCGTGGTATTCCGCATGGGACAAGCTTGGGCAAGATAAGGGAATTACCCTTAACTTACAATGTACTAAGGCGCATGACACGACTTCATTTTCATCAAGAACCCTGCTACATCGCTCTCTGCCTTCAGTTTCACAGTTAAATATCTACTTCTCTCGGACCTTTTCTTTTCGGGCCGAACTATTTTGCCATGAGCCCACCTTTAAAAACTAAAAATACGCGGGAATACAGCATTTAAAGAGTTGTGGAACTGGTCTATTTGCATTGCATTTATATAACAATATTAAAAATTATTATTGGATGATTTAATTTACTGTTTGTTTTAAAATGTGTTAAGGAGGGGTTTACACGATTGCCATCCCATTTTCAAGGAAAACGGCTTAATGTAGAGCAATGAAATAAAAAAATT
>JAAAYG020032959.1:1740-14892 GCA_009936455.2 Tomocerus minor
GACTTGCTCTCAGGTAGTCAAAACAAGATAGGATACTTTAATAGAAATGAACAATGAATTGCATAAGTCATTACATCACAGTGCATTACTTACAGGGCTCAGCAAAAATTAGTTGATGATTTTACATTTGATTTTACCTTGTAATAATTTTTAACTTGTAAATGTCTTTTCATGCCCATATAAAACACCAAATATTTGTCATGTCTTTCCCAGCACATTAAACCTTCATCTAATTCATCTTCCCATGCACACAACTTTTATCAAAGTTAAAATGAAGTTAAAGTTTAATATCCTACAAAACTGGCCAAATTTTTAGTAAATTCTGTGTATTATTGAGAAACTCTTAATATTTGCTAATTTGCTCACGCAGCAAAAGGGATTTACACAGTGAACATTAAAAATGTCACTATGTTTTTGCCCAACCCTGTACATAACCGACTTTGTTGCAATACTTTGAAGTTGGTATCCTTACCCTTTCTGCGAGACATGCACCATTTGAATAAGAATTAAAGGGAACAAAGGATTGCTTGCGAGATGTTGTTGTTGTGACATGACGGTCGGTTGGGTGTGTTTGATTTTGATTTAGGAATATTTCACGATTACATGATATATGGACAGGTGTGCTTATAAATACATTTGTAAATTCACTTTTTGTTGTAATTTCACTAGCCTGGGGTAACTACTGATTTATGCACTTATCTTGTACATTAGAAGAGATAACGAAAGTATTTACTTAGCTACATTCTTAATATGAAGGTTAAGCAGTCTGTCTGTGAGCTACATAATTAGCTAATGTCTTTGTGTGTGAGATAACATCTGTGCATCTATGATTTGTGTTAGTAAAGTGCTCACTCTATACGATATCGTAGTAAGTGACTATTAAGGTTTCAGCTATTTGTCTAATCCAACTAAGCTAATTGAACTATAGTCTGCCATGTGTAGGATATAATATTATTATTGTGATGATGATGTCTACTGAAGGATTAATGATGGAGATGACGACTGGCGTTCCTACTAATGCATGATGTATCTACTGTGTTCACAGTTCAGTGAAGAAAAAGATGAATTTTTCTTTTGTTTCTCTGTGCATTGTGTGATGTTGATAATTGTATGTGACGTGCATACACTTACTTGCTATTTCTCTATTTATTACGTGAGCTCCTACATACACACTACAGTCTACATTTCCTTTTCCTAGACCTTCTTATCATTCTGCTCTTTCATCTCCACAGAACTTCACTCGACTCACTTTGCTCAATTCACGGCATGTACTGCCACTTCGAAATATGCCATTTCTATGCAGATCTGTCTGTGATGAATATGTTCTCGTCTTTCCTATAAATGCTGTCATTGACAGTAATACTTTATTTACAAGTGACTGATGTGTGTGTTTTAACTACGACGAACTTCCTTCAGGGTTGGAAAAAAATCCTAGCCGTTTAAAAGAATTTCCTAAACATTTTCCAGAAATCTTGTTCTAATTTCCTAAAATAGTCCTAATAATTTCCTAAAAATAAGACATTATTTATTTGCAATGTAAAAGAGTAAAAGTTGATTCTGGATCAGTGTGCTAGGATTCCAATTAAAATCCATTCCTCAGTCTTATTATGGTATGATCCCTTTTGCCATATATATATTTTCTCTTCAGAGGTATACTACTACATTTTTGATGTGTTAATACATGGAGGTTTACAACACCAAGTCTTGCTAAGGCATATTATTTTGCTCACATAACTCAAACTCAACTCTCTATTCTCAACTGGAGTGAATTGAAAGCTGCAATGTCCTTCAGATGTCTTTACCTACTGTATAATTATCCCCTCTTTTTCTATTAACATTCAGATCTTGATTTTACTGAACAGATGCCTAGCTCATTCCTGTTTACTTTTGGCCTTATTTAATGAAATCCACTATACTGTCTATACTATGGAAATTTTTTACTTAATTTCTTTCCATTGAGAAATACCCTTATGTAAAGGAATGTTGAAATACGGAATAATTGCATTTCTTATTTCATTTTAGAAGAATATTCAAGAAATTCTAACACCAGCCAGGAAATACTTAGTGCAATATTCTCAAAAACCTTGAATTCTTGGGATTGCGTGATAAATGTACGTAAATATTATATTGAGCTAAAGCAAATGACAGTAAAATAGTCAATATTCTCAATATTAATGTAGGTACAATAAGTGCATGCAGGACAATTTAGAAACTTTATTATAGCAATGCGCTTCAACCTAAATGTGAACAACATTTAAAATGGAAAGCTTTTAGAGAGACGGAAGCAAAATGAATTGATCTGAAAATGAAAATGCTGAGAAATGATTTTCTGAGAAAGGGATTCCTATCCGAAATGAATAAATGAATGCATTTTGCAGAATGGCAATTTGGAGGTAATTTCTGAGGAATTAAAGTGAGCTAAGGCCGCCTGTCTGGCTGGTTTCAATGGCATCGCCTTTGCTGTTGTGCTCGTGAAATTGTTTACGGGGAACTATTAATCCCACATTTTTGTAATGGGAGACGACTGTAGAGAAACCTGGCATTAAATTTTCATCCGCTTCGTTGAAAAACGTTGCGTGACTAAACAGCGGCTAACTAACAAACATTATCTGACTACCTAACTCACTTGGCTCTCTAAACAACCTCAGCTTGTATTTCATTTTCATTCCGATGTGCAACTTCCCACTAGTTCCCACTATACAGTCCAGTCCCGGCCGGCCGGGTTACACATTCCCTCTTTTGTTTTTCCTCCAACTATTTAATGTAATGTAATGCATGTGCGTTTTAGAGCAAGTTGCTTACATTAGCCAAAGTACATAATAATAATCAGAGTCTATAGCTTAAAACGTTACATTATCCTTCTAGAGTAATGTAATTTTCAGATGGGCAGATACTACTCATTTATTCGGAACTATTTATTGTAGCCACTGTAGTAAATATACAAAGCTCTACATTATTGGGTGGAACGATAAAAGTAGTTTTGCCTTTCAGTCTAATCAAGCAAGCCCCTTATTCATATGCATAGAAAAGTGTAGTAGTAATCCTACTATAGAAAAACAGGCCATAGAGCCATAATAATATTAAAATGCTATGAAATGAATCAAGCATTATCTCAAAGCTGGGCATTGTACTGCGAAGAAAAGGTGTAGAGGATTTATAAGGCACATTTAGTAAAATAGGCTCGACCTTCGGGATCTGGAATTGACTTTGGGCGATGTATGGGAATGCAGAGAGAGGATATTCTGAATAGGAATTAATGGAAGTGATAAATTCTAGTTTTTCAGAAAATATTCTGCCTGAGCACTAAACGGGATAACTGGACTATATGTAGAAATGTAATAACATGATGAAATATTGGAATCGCTTATAGTGCCACTTGCCACTTGCATCCAACATGGAAGGATAAAGAGCATTTTCTCACAATAAGCTATAGTGAGTGCTGCGAGGAATTCTATTTAAGATATACATGCGATCTAGGCTAATGCATATCTCTTGTGCAGGTAGGTAGTTTATAAAAAGTGTTTGGTAGTGTGTACTTGGAGAGTTTTTGAGAATTCAGGTCGTCAGTCTTGATCAGGCCATTTCAGGGGCAGGGCTTGCGGCTCAGTCATCATATCTCTACTCACACATCACCTCTATAGAAATTATCATCAATTGATAGCCTTATTAAACCTTACTGTCCGCACTTAACTTAATCCTCTAAGGAAATATTGCTCAGTTCCAGGCAGGCTTTGCCAGCTTACGGAGCCGAGTCACAGGAAGCCAAGCAGGATTCAACAGTCAGTCGACAGTTACTCGAGGTGTGTAGGAAGGGGCTTCATCCTGCCATTTATTCCCCTTTTAAGCAGGATTAGCACCCCTCTCCTAGAAAAACATTGCAGAAACGAAGATCACAGTTGCTAACCGGGTTTCTGCACTAGGTTTCTTTTCTTACGGGATAGTGCTACTTCGGGTTAAGTCAAACAAATGATAGGATTCAGCCCCTTGTTCCACGTCTTGGCTACTGTTATATTTACATTCCGGACTTTGGTCTCGTTTTGATGTAGCAAGGCCATGACCAAATTTTCAATCATTTAAAGTGCTCTTTTCCACACTGGCCGAAACTCGACTTCTCCGCTGTATTTCCTGATGTATACACTGTGAGTGCATTTGTTTTTGCAGATCAGGTTGTATAGTCAGTTGAAAGGTTTGGCTCTAAGTATTCGTGACTGTTGTCTGTTCTTTAAAAAGATCCATCCGCTATCCGCTGTGTTGTTTTAAGGTTGTGTGTAGTAGATGACCCATTGAATGTAGAGCAGTCACTTCAAGTACAAGTGTAGGATAGAGAACCAGCGCGCAGCGGTTGGTCTTGACAGTCTCTGCTCTTCACAACTGTACAAGTTTAATACGCTGCAATTCTTGTGAGCTTGTGAATTATTCACTCCCTTTCCATTTATCCTCATTGATTTACAGACGGACTGGCACCTTTAGGTTAGTCCTTCCTCTTTTCTGCATGCAAAAAACGCTCCATATAGGAATTCAATCGATTGCCTGGAATTTCATGACATTGCTTGCCATTTCAGTTGTGTTCAGATACAAACAACCTGTATGTGCCTAATTATAAATTATGCACTGTCTATTTAACTGATTTAACTATTGTAATTTGTATTGTAAGCCGAAAATTGCCTAATGCGTAAAATATCGTTGTGATTGTCAAAAGGTAGCTTTCCAAGAATTGTCATTATAAAAACAATAGTATTCCAAATCTGTAATAATAGTGCTTCGCCACGACTCAATACAAGTTTGAATTATTTTCCTTCTACTAAGGCAAGGATGAAATTGAATAAAGTTACTTATTTATTATCGTTCAACGACTTTTCTTTCTCTTTGCAGGAGAAATTTTCAGTTGCTAACTGTCTGTCTGGATCAAGGATTTATTAATTATTATTGTTATCGTCTCGCCTATTCCTGAACTCCAGTGACCTCACTTTGACCGACAGAGGGAAACTATACAGAAGCTAAATAATACACAGAATTTGATGGACACAGTGATCGAAGGGACTCTGTCGCCAACTTTTGTTTCAATACTGTAAGTACAAAGTTTTCAGATATTCTCTTCTTATTCCCTATAGGTGGAAAGCTATGGGTGGGACTATGTATTGTGCCGAAACCTAATTATAAGCCAAGGTAGCAAATAATCAATGATATTCAGGTTTCTCTTGTCAAATTGCTAAATGCTTTCTACGTCTAATTAGCAGATTGCACCTAGTAGCTGTAGCTGAGAAGTCTAGGCAGGACCTGTTAACTAAATGCATCTAAATATTGTAGCAACATGTCAAGTGAGATTCACTGAGCACTACGTCAACTTGTAAATAACCAAGTTCCTATTCTGTTTCAGCTTTCCTCGTCTGATTACATCGTGCAGAACTTCTGGTCTTTTCATCGGCACACGGTGCCTTGTTTGGTTGTCGAATTGATTACGGATTGTTAGATTGGCCCACGTTCACCTGCATCATTACTTCGTGCAGCACAGAGGGATCTATAGCTATGCATTTCTAATCATACGGGCATTTCTCTCTTATTAAGGAGGCAATCAAATGTCTCGGCTGAAATGACTTACAATTATCAGCTAAATCTTGTTATTAGCAAGTAGCTTAGAAAGCTCAGAAAATTCCTTCCTACAGGTGTACATACCTAATAGGTACGACTGCATAAAAAATATTCTTATTTTTCTTCGGTTTAGGAAATGCACGTTGTAAATTTGTACATAAATTAGCGATAGCCAAGCCAAAATAATCACAGACTTCAACAGGTACTCTCGGATAATGATAAAAAAGCTCGCCTTATTGATAATGATAATATTTACCCTTTCTACAGAGTGCTTTCCTACGAACGTAGAGCGCATTAATTTGAGAGAAACCACGTAGGCTCTCTGTGAGTCTTTTGTATGTAAATATGCATATCTACTTAAACTGTATGCATTGTGGGTGTTGGAATGCTGATCTTCTCCAGGGTACTGACAAAACCAGTGAGAGCCGGAGAACCCATAAAATATCTGATAGATTCTTGCCTAGAAGCTTTATCCTGCTCCATACGTCTTCTTTGCAGCTCTCTTATTTCATTTATCTATTACACACTTGCACACATAGATACATGTTTGTAATCTTTACAGCTACGCTTTTTAATTTTAAGTGTAATTGGGACTATACGGCATTTTTTGTGAGCAGAGCAGATAATACTTATGCATTGCATAATGAAAAGGAAATGTGTTTAAATGCTAAAATCTCTGTCTCTGTAGAATTACCTATGCATTAATCTGTTGCTGCATTATTACAATAGGTAATCTCTGTGTTTTGTGCACATGGGCGTGCACCTAACTACTTTCCTCTATTTGCATCTTTTAATATACAGTTGAATGTGGCATTCATACAAACGTATGTGTAGTTACATGAAGTTATGCGATGAAACTAACTGCCAAGCTCAGACACAATGACGTCTTCTATTTGTAAACCTTGAGATTCAAATGACATTTTTATGTTGTTTTTTAAATGTGATTACCTGCAGATACTACTATCTAACAATTATGTTGTTATACTCTAGAAAAAAACATAAAAGTGAAATCATGAATGACTCAGCAGGTACCATCAACTATTGTAGAAACAATGTCTTTTTAATTTTAATGGGAAACATCGCATCACCTTTAATAATAATACAGATATTTAGACATTTGTTATATAATTTTGGTTCTTTAGATCATTCTGTGTTTTGTTTCAAGACTGTAAAATATAATAATGCCCACAAATTTTGTTTAGCTGTAAATTGATGAAATGTAAACTATAGACTATATATAGCTCGATTTATCCTCTCTCTAAATCCTTGCATATTCTTCTTTGTTGCAATATAGTAAAGATTCAAGTACCACGTATCATGTACACTTCAAAATATGAACAAACACAATTGATTTGATATCACACATTGCGATGTCGCAGTTCACTTCGCTTTTATGATCAGGGTTTAAAGATTACGACGCATGATTCAATGCGATCTTTATGCCTAATAAATGGCATGAAATCTGTAAAATATACTGACTGCTGTTGCTGTAATGCAAACTATAAACACTGCAGCCACACTAACGTGTTTTAACCACAACAGTTAGCCCACTCTTTAATTTAATGGTATTGATCTACTTAAATGATATAATACTTTTGGTATCTGCAAGTGTTATACATGTCTAGATATACAAACATTGCAAGTCGATACATATATCCTGTTCGAATATATGTGATTTTAGTATTCAAGATTAGTTTTCGATATATGACCTGTACTTTCATTCGTCAAATCGAATAATGTTAAAAGTAATCTGTAATAAATTGGAATGTTCTACATTTAGGGAATGAGTAGTGCCCTCCTCGTGAGAAATATACGGTGAATTTTCATTAAAAATAGAGTAATACATTAGCATAGGGTTGAAAGTTTAATGAAAAGCAAATAAAGTTTGAGTAATAGGAAAAGTTGAAGATAAGAAGGATAAGACATGAGAAATAAAAAGGGATGAAGCAGAACCGCTGAACACTCACATGCTTATGAGGTTATTTCAAGAGTGAAGTTGAATGCTAACTAATACTAATACAATGAAACAGTAAAAAGTTTTAGTGCTGCGTACATTCATTTTCTCCCTTGCTAAGCCAAAGACATCATGCACATAATATACAGTTAAATTTTATTATTTCTCTGCCCGAAGCTATTTCTCAAAGTAGCTATGTAGAATGTGAAATTGAACTGACTCGACGAGTAGAGGCAGAGCGACCAGAGCACCGTCACTTTTAGATATCCCGAAACTTCTGGCTCTTATCTCAGTCAAAGTTGCATAAAAGAGAGTGTGACATTCTTTTAAGCGAAAATATTTGAGTAAAAGGACATAATGCAGTATAAAGAATTTTGCCAGGCAAGGTAGACTTTTTCTGTGATAAAAGTGTTGGTACACTCGTGTCAGGAGATGTTTAGAGACTTCAAAGGAGAATTGGCCGGAGGAGAAAGCAAAGAAAACATTTTAAAGATTAAGTGAACCGCAGTGTGCATATAAGGAAAAGAAAATTCAGTTATTGAGTCACGAAGGCAAGGCAATGGGAAGTTGGCTGCATAGATTGCACAATCTGAATTCATATTATATAGCTCAAGACGTGGAGGAAGGAGTCTCATTCTGCCTATTTTAGCTCTATCTTAATAAAACTAAAACCAGATAAAATCAATTCCTTCATCTTTATTATGGTGGTAGCATTAGATTTCTGAGGGCCGATGCTACGGAAATTGCGACACCACTTACTATTCAAACTTTTTTTTAAAAACTGTTCATGTAACTATTTAAAAATAATTTGTCATTTCATGCAACTTTATATAATTTTTGCTATGTATACTTATAATACATCATTTTTGAAATCTAATTTTAGTATTTTATACAATTAGAAATATTTATAATAGTGGAATTAGATGTCATTAATTTTAAGAGAGGGTATGCTGAAAACCTTATAGGTTCCCAAAATTAAGTGTGCAGAGTGGGCCCCTTCCTTCAGCTCTGAATATTCTCAGATTTGAATAGAGTTGAAAAGGCTGGGCTGTTCTGCCTTCAGTGAAATGCAAGAGAGCTATAACGTAATAAAATGAGATTCAATTCTCGAGCCAGGTATGATAGGAGAACGTAATAAAAGCTATCATATCATATCTATAATGCAATATCCTCTCCTACAGCTCTCCAATAAACTTCGCGTCCTTTGGTTCACTTTAGTCTACGCTGGCCGAGCTTATCAAATTGCATCCTAGCTCTCTTCTCTCTCTATGCAAATGCATTCTGTTTGAGTGAGTGAAGGAGAGGACAAGGAGAAAAGTTGAGTGCACATTTAAGAAGTTGCTCCTGCTTGGAAACAAATTTTACTAGGCATATAGCTCATCTCTGATATTTTAGAATAGCTATATCGACGAAGAAAGGCTAAATGTATGTATATACGTGCAGTGTGGGGTACCTTAGATTTTGTAGAGTTGAGAAAAGTGAATGCTAGAACCATCTCTTCATATCTTGTCTTGTCTTAGGTCTGTTTGATGGTCTATAAAATTCGAGTCAAGAAATTGAGAAGCTTTGCCTATTATTCCGTGCGCTCTATCTGTCATGTTTATCAGGGATTCCATTCTCTGGCCATCCTCTATACCCTATCCTGTATCTCTAATGGAATTTCGAAATGCTGTTATGTTGTTATGTTATGATGTTTTTTTTTAGTTATGGGCTTCATACGGAAAATATTCACAACAGCTCCACATACATATTTGTGGTAAGACGAAACTATAGTGAACAAGGTAGGTCGTATATAAATGACTATCTGATGGATATTGCCTTCCTTTTTTGTGTATATTTATTTATTACTTCTCAGTGCAATACTCAGCAGCTTATTATTATAGCCAGTTTGTGAGCGACCATATCCGATATACATTCCTCCTTCTCCTCCGAAGTAATCTCTACCGGTATTGTGTCCTCTTCTTGCATTGTGTGCAATCTAATGGCATGTTGATGCTCCTCTTATGGAGACCACTCTCTCTCTCTCTCTCTATGTCCTGTACATAAAGACGCGTATATGTTGGAACCTCTTCATATTGGGCGATATTGTAGGCTGGGGAATTCGATAGATCGAAATACTTTTATTACTTCTCAGTTGCATTCAACTGCATTCCTTACTACCAGACTTTTTCTCACTCTTCTTCACTTCGGTTCAGTTCACTCGGCAGCCAAACAGAACAGACAGGGCTTAACATGCGGACTATGAGCTTAGCTTAGTGTGTGTGCATCTGCAAGGAATTTATTCGGCTCTGTGTGCACTATTTTATTTATGAGATGAAGGGAATGTGCTGCCAAACAAGAAAAGTTTAACTTCAATTCAAGCACTTCACTACTGCCAACTCCTCCATACAACTTTCCTTCCCTTTCCAATCCACACAATAAACATTATAAGGACTCCTTATCAACTTCGCTATAATATCAAGAGGAAGTATTT
The DNA here is from genome assembly GCA_009936455.2 of Tomocerus minor. NCBI lineage: Eukaryota > Metazoa > Arthropoda > Collembola > Entomobryomorpha > Tomoceridae > Tomocerus > Tomocerus minor. The sequence goes on from JAAAYG020032959.1 coordinate 11,757, forward strand.
ACTTACAGACGTAACTATATATATACCATATATTTATAGATACACATCATTGTTATAATGGGTAATTAATTATTGGAAATAATAAAAGTCGATTAAAAGGACGGTGTCGGCAGAGTCAATTATTTTTAAATAGGTACAGCGAGAAAATCTGAAACTGAATTCCCTCGACCACCCCAACAATTACGCTACTAATTTTTATAGTAAGGTGATGTTTGCTGAAATAGAAGTAACTTAAGGAGAAAATGATCGTAAGTCAGATTATCTGGCTGTAATTAGAAATAATTGACTGTCCTGTCCTTTTAATTGACTTTTCTGCATTCAAAATTGACTTTAGAAAATATTTTTGCCTTTATTAGTCTCAGTCAAAGACAACGACGAATTTCCATTTCTCCGTGAGAAATGAAGTGGCTGGGCGTAATTGGCCCCAGCTGGATTTTTGGATTCCTTTCTGGAGCTGAGCTTCTACTAATGTTCAAATATCGGTTCCATTGCGATGCATATCTAGAGTACCTATACATTCCTTTTCTAAACTTTTCCTCCCAAGTGACGCTTGTCTTTGGAATAGTCGACTGTATCGGCATTTGAGATCACTTGGCTTTAGAAATTGTCTCCAAGGAAGAGAAGATCGGAGATAAGAGTCTGTGCCGAGTCCAATAAGCGATCTGAGACATAACATGCATTTCATGAACATCGTAGAGAGCGCTGAGCCTACAACAGTTTTGGAAAAGTAATTGAATGGAATGAGTTGAACTGGACTGAACCGGAGGAGTCTCAGCCAAAATTTTCATTTTCTACTTTCTACACTTTTGCAAGATAAATGTTCACCTACTTGCATCTCTCTATCTCCTATTCATAAGTATAAATTTGCGACGTCCTTTTTTTGTGTAAATGTGTGGCTTTTGCTAAACGAAATCTGAGGAAATGTTCGGGCATTTGTCTCCAGGAAGGATGTGATTTTTTTGAGGCCAACTGTATTGTAGGCATTGTAGCCAGGCAGCCAGACTAAGACAATCAAGTTGACTGACCGACTGAATCTTTTTTGTCTCGGTTAGGAAGGAAGGCAGAGCTACTTGTAAAGCAATGTATTAAGTGGAGTCAGAGATATTGCAGTTTGCAATTGTGCTCAGACACTTGTTCTGGAATATTACTCTGGCTCTTCTTCATTCCTTTCCAACTACTCTTACAAAGAACGGTATCTAATGAAATTGCTCTGCAGTGTTTTGGTAGGCATTGAAAGCCTTAGCCTAGCCAGCATTTGCCATAATATTTGAGCCTAACACTTTATGCTTTCAATGACTTGTCTTTCTGTAGCATATTTTTCACATTTCACTTCTTATTTTTACTTTCATGACCCTTGCGATGCTGTTACAAAAAGTTTTACCATGTCAATTTAAATACTCAATGGTAATGTTAATTAACATTCCTGAACTTTTTAATTGTCGGCGTTAAGTCCCTACACCATACATGTATTTATCTTCAGTAGTCTTGTCTTGTGTAGAATGAATTTATTTGCTTAGGGACAGCTTAGCAAAGTCGAGTGAGGATGGGGATAACGAAAATAATCCTCAAGTGTAGCAAGCATGAGATGTCAGATGAATAACAAAGATAAACCCTAAAACCAACAAAATCTCTTTCCTCTAAAGCCGAGACAAGGAGCATTAGTTGCACAACTCAGGCTGTCCGTCACAATCACAAATGATACGGCATATAGAATATAGGCATTTACTAATTGTACTTACATTATTTCACACATATTATGATCTAAGTATCCGTGCATCTGAGAGCAGGGTAGTAGGGAATAATGCGTGAAAGGGATATGTACAAAGTAATCCACTTTACCACAAACTTTTCTGCTTCAAAAGTAAATCCTCTGGTTTGTTAGAAATATATTACCTACATTTGTCTAGTTAGGTTAATGATACATTTGCACAGTAGTACTAGCACCTGTTCCTTTTATTTTCGCTCGCAAAAGCGTTTTCTTATCTTACATGTAGACTTTATTTTGTACGATTCAAGTGCATGAAAGTGTTGTGGCACTAAAAGTGCAATCCTATATCCCAACAACGTCCTACTGTTCTCAATTTCAATTCAATCCTTCGAAGCATAGCGACTGTACTGCCGTGGCATGACTGCAATGATAAATATTTTCTTTTGTGGAGTTTCCTTTTGCGTGGGACATACACGGAGAAACATTAGCGTATTGAATGGATGTAGCCCAGATAGAAGAGACTAATGGGTTTTCCCTTTTGCATCACATCTTCGCTAACTTCTCTGCTTCGCATAAATCTCAGTCATTTGCAGATTTGAGAATCGAATGCTTGGCACTCTGTGTGTATGTGGCCGTAGAATATGGTGCAAACAAACTGTCCTTTCCTCTTCTCTTGTTTTCATTTAATAGTCATTTTCTGAGCAGAAGGGAGGAGTGCGTGCATGTATGAATACTGAGCCGTGTCTGAGACTCTCTGCAGACGATCACTTGCACTTGTTCGTCTCATAACTCCTCTTCCGCTTTGTTTTGCCTCGCTTATCGCATTGTGTGAGTGAGGGAGAGAGATGTGTAGAAGTATGTATCCGCATGCCCTCTAATGTCCTTTGAATTATAAGTATGTATTTATAGTAGGCCAATGGCTCGTAATGGTGACTGTAAAAATCATGTCTGATCTGTTTGTTTTCATTTCATGTTTGAGGCGAGCGAGAAGCTCTTCGTCCTCTCGGCCCTTTATTGCTATTAACGACATAGTTTTCTCGTATCCTCTCTTTTTGTCTGTACATTATCTGGAGGAGTCGCGTCTCAGAGTCTGTAATGTAAATGCTGTTTGTATCTTGGATGTAGTTGAATATGGAACACCAAGTCTCAGGAGTGGGTTCAATGTTCCATTCCATATGCATGTGAGGAAGCGTGGGCAGCATTTCTATAGAGAGACTATCAGGAGTGGTAATTACTGGAGATTTAAAGGACAAATAAACGAGGACATCCATAAGTTCTTGCCTTCTACTCTCCTCAATGTCCTTTGTTGTTAAAGACTCTCGCTCTCTGTCCTCTCCATTGTCTCCTCCAAGACAACTATCTACGAAATGGAAAAGTAAAGTTGGAACTTGAGGTACATACATGAACTCATAATATAGTAGAAATAAA
>JAAAYG020032970.1:0-14890 GCA_009936455.2 Tomocerus minor
ATAGATAGATAGATAGATACATACATACATACATACATACATACATACATACATACACAGACAGAACTTCAAGGCATTCACATACCGCTACATAATAAATAGTTGCATGATGCAAAGATATTGACCTTTGGCATTCTTTGTTCAAAATAGGGTATCTTTATACACAGAAATCCATTGTGGGCGATTTTTTCGTTTCGAATATAGTAATTGGTTACAATTGTATGGACCCCTGTGGAACACTTCAAACTAGGGCATCTTTGCATATATACAGGGTCACCAGAGTGTAGAAATCCATCATTTGCTTTCCCCATTTTAATGAATAGTTGCATGCACGTAGCACTTTGAAACACAATGTTTTTAAATCTATAGAATTTTACCTGACTATGAATTCCAGAACGATAATACTTAAGTAGTAATTGCGTGCAGTGATAACAATATTATGCATGATTTGTGTGAATGCGTTCTTTCGTGTCTGGACGATGTGAAGAGAATTTATCAGTGAATCTTCCATGTTATTCTCATGCAATTTCTGTAATAACTACTTTGACTATAGTATATAGCATGTATGACATGGCACTATGTTTCATGGTATTGCATTCTCGTCTCCGGATCATTCAATTCAATGCATTTGTATTGATTGTTGTATAGGTGGAAGACATTGAAACCAAGGTTGAGCAACTGCTGGATCTGTATTTAGAAGACAGAAAACGACTACTGAGTCTCTTTCCAACAGTAACTCCAAATAGTTCGCCACCCTCGGGAGGGGGAGGTCCGTCACCTACTGCTCCGCCCCCAGGAGGTCATCGAAAAAAGCCAAGACCGATTCTTGTGGCGAAACAGGTGACAAACCTTATAGACTTAGTATTCCATACAAGAATTTGCTTCAAGCCAATAGCATAAATCAGATGTGATCTTAACCTGATAACTGCACGACTCGTTTGTATGTCCGCAGAGCAGTGAGCCAAACAGCCCTGTTACCCGCTTATCCCTCCATATCAGCAGAGATGAAAATAACGAGTCACTCCATCCTTCAAAGATGAGGAAAAGAGTGACTCTCAGGTAAAAAGACAATTTCCACACTTCAACTTGATAAACTGACAAAATGTCTCAAAGCGAAAGAAAGGCTGAAAATAAATCCCATTTCTTTTATCATTAGCTCAATACCTTCAAGAGAAACTACTCCAATTGATGAGCAACCCGTCAGGGAGTTTGATCACTTGGCAATTCCAGAAATACCAATACCAATAAATCCTCACATGTTTTTAAACTCATGCGAAACTTATGATGAAAGTTCAAATATCTTTCTTAAGGACGATATTATCAGAACTCAAAATGGTTTATATGAGGTTTAATTTTTAAATGATTTTGCTTTAGCCTGTAGATGTAACCTTAACTAAATTTAATGAGTTTTTTTTTGCATTTGTATAGGGTACGTGTTTGGATGAAAACAAAGAGGAAGAGAATACTCTGTAGAGATCAGTTTTCCTATACATCTAAACAAGGCCTCAGCTAAATTCACAATATCTACAAAACAATAACTTAAAAGACCAGTTAAACCAAAGCACATTTTTTAATCTGATTACGCACTCAATATAATTAACTGTATTATGTAAGCATTAAGAACTATTACTTTCGTGGATTCCATTTCTATTTATTCACGAGAAAGTATTCATATGCCGAATTAGATCCATTAAGTGGATTTCAGTCAGTAGCAGCAGGATAAACTGATTTCATAAAGTCACGGCTACAGCTACATGGATTATCGATAGCGGTATATAAAATAAAAGAAATCAGTCTCTCTTGCGTCATCCAATTATAGAACAAAAACATATACTTACATATATTTCGATTTTTCTATTTCTCTTACTTATGCTCTAATTAATTAGTAAGTATCCTATTTTTTAACTTTCATTGTATACAAAAACTTGTTAATGGCACAAAATTCTCTGTAAAATGCGAGTTATATAGCAAACCCATTACCTAACCTGTTAACACTACTTAAATTAGACAAGAAGCAAAACTAATATCATATAAATCAAATCACCTAAAGTACCTACAATTTGAAAATCAAAAAATAATCATCACTATTCACCCATTTTAATAAGTAGGCAATGTCCCTCTATATCGTCAAGTTCACTTTGCATGTGAACCTGGATTCTGGGATCTCAGGAACCAATCGAAATGATTAAAGTTTATTTCGCAATTTCTATTTTACATGAATTCTTTTAGTATTGACGCAGAGCCTTTGAGATAGAGATTTAAACTCGCTGTTAGAGGTATAGGAATCACATCTAAGTAGGTAATTCTAAGTTTTAAGTCTTGGAATAGTGGTACAAATCCCATTTGTTTCTTTAATTAGGACCAAAATTATAGAACCATGTATTTGTAAGTAATATTTACTTTGTCTATAGATAGATGACCAACTTTTACTAATGCCTATAAGGATTTTAAAATACGAATATTTACAGAACTAATTTATCATATTCGAAAATTACTTTTCCTGCCTTTTCACATTAAATACCTGAAATAATACCTACATAACTTTTGACAAAAGAATCTCATTAGCCTGATGAAAAGCAAATAAATGAAGATATGCTGTAATACTAAAAATGAATAGTTGTATTATATAATATACATATATCTATGTACTCTAGGATGTTATGTACCTAGATTAAGTAAGTATTATTATATCCCTACTTATAAGTAAATTGTTATTAATTTTATGTATTATCTTTAATTAGCTTTGCTTACAATAAGCAAGTTGTACATGTCGGGCCTACTCTCATTGGATGAACGGGACAGTCCAAAAAACGCCCATCCATATGCCTATATGATTTCCTTCCAACTCATGCCTACGAATCCTTGATATAGAAACAGGGCAGGAGTGATGACTCAAAACAATAAAACGAGAAAAATATTATTATGAGCTAAAAATACACAAGCGTACTAAAATAAGTGCATGCAGCTGTAGTGCAGCTGAGGAAAGCGTTTCCAATCCTCAATTAAATGCTAACCTTAATAAATCTCATAGATAAAAATGTAAATGTATAATACAGGAAATAGTTATGTAAAAATGGTTAATTCTGACCACTATACAGAACACATTTTAACCATATTTAATTAATAATTAATGATGATGATGTGATGATGCATGAAGATGAAGTTATCTACACGGAAGCAGCCCCAAGGGCTACAAAGACACACTGCGATTAAAATGTTTAAATGCATACGTAAATAAGGGAGATTTAGAACTTTGTGATAATAATTAAGAATACTACACCAATGGCTATCTTTTGAATCTTTTCTTTCAGCTCCAAAAATTCGTCCTTGCTCTTTTTGAAACATTGCAATAAATCTTTTACTCATACAAAACGTTTAGTGTCTAACTAAAATTGTGGTTTTTATTTGAGCATCAAAATTTTTCATCTTTAGCAATAAGCAGTGAAATGATGTAAAGTAGGAAATTTTTAATTTTCAAATTAAAAGTGTTGGAATATTGATACAAAATATGGTCCTTATTGAATGTAAAGTATCTTTAAGACTGCCTAATAATAACAATATTAATAAGTACCGAACAGGCAGCTAGCTATGGATATACAATAATAAGCATACTTTGATTCAAAATTAAGGACCCCTTGAGTCACATAAATCATACAGAAGTTCAAATTAATTATAGTAATTAGCGGTAGGTACTCATATCAGCGTGCAATAAGGCACAAAAGTAAACAGTGAATTCATTTAGGCATAAATATTTCAACCGTGAAAGACTTCCAATTCGTATTTTAACAAATGAAATTATATATTGCGATAGTTTTTTATATTGCGATTTGTCCCTTTAGAACTAGGTTACATATTTCGGGTTTAGTGGCATAATGCATAACGTTTACATTGTCAACTTTGTATTACATCAAGATTTATCTGTAGTAAAGTGAGTTTCATCAGTTTCAATGTTATTTCTGCACCTTAATTTGAGTACTGCTCACTTTTGCCAATTTAAAATTGACAAGACAGGCACGGAAATTATTTAGCGCCTTATTACTATTGCTTCATAAATGTATTATTGTTAAGTGTTTATATCTGTATCGTAAATTATAATTGGTAAGTCGGTACATATACTTTGTAAATGGTACATACAATAATGGAGTTGTACAAAAAGGTTATGTAATACATACGGAGCAACAAAAATATATTGAACCTCACATGGCGTTGTACGTACGTGTATATAAATTAATAATTGGATACTTAGAAAACTCCTTCGTTATAACTTTTCCAAAAATCGCTGCTTGAACACACTTTCTCTGTGCTGCGGTGTGAGGACGTGACTTAGACTTTCTTCGTGATTCATAATACGGTTTAGAAAATGGGCTCTATCGATGGCAAAGAATTCCCAATACCGTTTCCTTGTATCTTTTGACTCTTCATCATCTTCAAATTCTAAGATCTGCACAAGATTTTCATTATCAAAGCGTACCTGCAAGTTAAATAAGGCATAATAAAATAATCAAATTTTTCATTTTTCTTCTATCATGCCAATAATTACACACAATTATAAATTAAATTACTTAAGTGGTTTCTTTTAACCACCTAAACACAAGAATACTATTAATTGATTGCTAACTACTCATATTTGTTTAAAAATACATAGAAAATTTTTAAAAATTGGAAAGTAACATACAGTAGTACATTTATCATTTAGTTTCATGTACTTTTCCATGTAAAATATTGAGTAAAATAATGAAGTATTAAAGTTTAGATAAATTTTCCGATTTTTTACCTGTTTCTTCTTCTTGTGTATACTATTTTGACTGCTAATTTTGATGTTGTTACATGGAGAAGGAGATTTACAAGGAACTTTGGCTTTAGAAGAGTTGGGGGTGCAGCCACAAATATCGTTTACAACAGTTTCTTTTGGCATCACAAATATATAATTTTCCCACGTCACCTGGATTTCCATTTTAATTTTTCAAGTGTAGAACTAGCACAGCGTGGTTCATTGAATATATTTCTCAGAATTTCCAAAGGTCAACAACTGCACAGGTGACAGTGACAGCCTGTTCCAATTAATTTTCAATTTTGCTTTGCTCACGCTTTTGTAATCTTCTTGCAAAAGGCTGATGCAATACCAGCCCACCCCGTAAAACCCCGCCAACTCTCGCTCAATGGTCTTGTTGTTCGTAGGCGCTGCCTTTCAAATCTTCTGAAGAGGTACAACTTGGCAATTGCCAATTTTTATCTCTTTGATAATGTAAGTGGTCTATAGGCAAAATGTAATTAGTGTCCACAGCAGATCTATGTACTAGAAAATGATTACTCTTCAGATAACTTTGATCACTGATGATTGTCCCTGCTTGTGGAAGTAGCAATATCCCTGGAACCTTCCTTCTGATTTTGAAGCAAGATGTTTTGCGAAAAAGTCGAATACGAGAGGATTTTCCTGTGTTCCACGATGGCCTGGTTCTGAGTATCCTTTTTCTGTGTAAAAACATTGAGACTGGAACTTTTATTTCCGGAAACGGAATAAAATCGGATTTAAAAATCTTCAAGCTAAATGCTTTCGTTGCTATATGGATGATGATGATCGCTTCTGTGAGAGCGACAAATCTGTCATACTAAAAATGAATCTTTCTTCCAAAAATCTAGCTATTTCACTGTGTCTCAACAATGGACCACGAAATCTCTATTTGAACGTTTGGTGACAGTTTAACAATGACTTTTCAGTATTTTTGTGAAAAAACTCATGGATTATGCGTTCTAGGTACTTGTTTCTGTTCTGTTGGCTATTGAGTGAATGTGGAGAGAAAATCTTAGCTTCTATACGACTTAACTTGCTGACTAGAAAGCTGACGTAAGGCATGAATCATCCAGAAAGTTATGCACCTCTCTTGACTGTTCTGTCTGTGTTCTGTTTTGTAAACACTTACATTTCGTCGTATCTATCTGTGTGTATCCATACATTCTTCCATACAAAATGATAATGATGTAATGCTCTTGCTCAGCCTCAGTGTTTTCCGTGCTGAGTAGTGCTGACTTGCTTAAATGCATACATTACTATAGTGTAATACACGTGTACTACCAGTCTTAACCGTTCAGAACGTTTTCGCTACCCTACTATGTTTACTTTGACTTGGGCAAAATCCATATGACACCACACTGAAGTGGAATATTAGTTCTACTTAGACTATGGTTCTACCATCATATCAGGCAGGGGCAGGACAAACAGCGAGCTAAAACTGCCTTACGTAATTTTCTGTTTATTTACGTCTTATTTTTGAGAGTATTGAGAGTATGGTATTGAACTTTGGATCTTGGGAGGAAATGTAATGTTTAAAGGAAACTAGCTTGTGTATCGTATGGTGGGGGAATGCCTGGTGGGATTGAGTGTGGGACACTTGTTTCTCATAGCATATGGCAATATAATGAGAATGACACGTAAAAATACAGTCTATACATAGGACGATTCAAATATGACATAATAAATATCACTAGCTATTACTTATGTATGAAATAAGGAGCTTAACCTATTAGATTTAAAGATGACCATCTAGGGTATGAGTGATGATGAATGATATGCATATAATATATGCACATGATATTATTGATATTATGGTAGTACCGCTACCGAAAGACGAATATCTTGTAATTGAATGAAAAATATGCTTAATGTTAAATAATAAATAAAAAGGAAGTCTCAGTCTTAATCTGCTCTTACCTTACTTCATATTCATTCAACAAGTAATATCTGGATTTCCAGTTGATGTAATATTTGATCCAGAAAAGTGTATTTACCAATGTAACATACATGCACAGACCTTACACTTCACACTGAAACTAAGTGAGTGTGGTTCTTGGGTTTTGATGTTTTCAAAAATTATATGGTAGGTCAAATCAAAAGTCCAACCAGGATACGATTTAGTGTCAGATTTTAGATAAACAAATTGATTAATGCCTGTAAACAACAGTAGCTGTTTACTTCGTATGTGCCACATCACTACGTAGTTAGTAAAAGAGCTTTAACTGTTGTTGGACCGTTATTGGTCTGGCATGTCACTCTTGTCTCTTCTAATGTCTGGATACACTTCCCATGACCTCCTGATGAACTAAAACCATCTGAACCAAGCTTAGACTACTTAAAAATAGTTTTAAAAGAGCATTACGAGGCAATCTGAGACGATGTTAAATATGAATTATATGCTATGTCCATTATGCTTGTGTGAACGATTCTACGATATAATTACGGCATAAATGTGTAATGATATACTTAGAACATCAGAAGGCCATATTATTAAATTACAAATTCTTTTCTACATTCTACCAAACAATATGCATTGTCATTAAGTGCATGTGATGTGATGACAAAGTATTATAAGATGATGAAAGTTTTAATAACATTTACAACAATCCTTTAGAAAATATGTTTGTTTGCATAGCTATAGTATTCATACCTTATGACCATGTGTAATAGTGTAATTGATGACTCAAAACTCATTTTTCCCTATACCTATGCCATACTTATGCTAGATAGCATGTCAAGGACGGACGAAAGTAATTATTTTTAAACATTTTCTCAATCTAAAGTTCAAACTTGTGATCAATATATTATACGTCCACTGACAGAGCATTACACGTGTACTCGACGAAAAATACGTTATGTGTAGCGTGTTTATCACACTATGGATAATGGTCAATGGATGTTTGATGAGCCGATATGACTGACAAGTTCTTGAGAAATAGAAGTTCTAAGAGGTTGATGAATTTTAATACACGTATATAACAATTTTAGTGTATTTTATGCGGACAAAATGCTTTTTACGTTCTAGAATATTGAAACCTTATCATACACTATGATCATACACTAGACTGACAACACTAATACAATAGTTAAAAGCAATTTGTTTACAATCCATCTGTTTGTTTAATTATACTGGGATTTTACTTCAATTTGTGACATTTGATACAATATTTTTAGGTATTTTTCCTTCACTGTGTGTATGTACATGTACAACAACAACAAGTAACATACATAATATTTTCAGTGTAATAAATATTTTGATTCCATTTCCCGAAAATTGTCAATTCATTATTATACTGTCGCAGGCACATAACAGATCCTAGATTGGGTAGATTTGTTAGTTAATTGAAGGATATAAGTTAACGTCTTTGCTTTCAGCTGTACTCGTGCATGTTGGTAAACTGGATCAATAGTTCACCTGAACCCGGGCACTAGATCCTTCGTTTGTTTACGTTTATGCAACTTCTCCTGAAGTAGAGACCTAAAACACGAGCATAATTAATTATCTGATGCCTTTACTATTATTCAATCAAATGCATTTATATAATCACACACGCCTTAGGTCTCATTACATCAGTCATTGTCATCAGTTTCTGTGATATTTAAATGAACTCTAACCTATAAATCTTATACATATGAAATTCAGACTCCAGCCGATTTTCCTCATTTGTAATTAAAGGGTAATAAATAGACTGTAATTGCGTACATTGTAAATAAATTGCTGATACGCTGACTACACGTGTGCTCAGCTTTTTATAGATAAATTAATCCGCTCTGGAGATGACTGTTATACTTAATGGGTTCTATAACAGATCCAAACTTTTAGCAAAGGTTATTATTTTGTATGTGCTAGGTCACTTCAATTCTACTATATGATACGCACATGAAATTCATTTTACAATTACATAGCATAGCATAGTGCCAAAGTGCCAACGGCAATGATTGCTCGAAAACAAATGCTGTAGGATATCCGGATATATTCCAAGCTAAAATGAAGTATGTATATAAGAATGATTTGAATATGTATATGAATATGTAACTGATGCTTTAGATTTTTGATGATACTTTATTGATGTCCTATTTTAAATTGTTCTCATATCAAAATATTACACGATTATTTTTAAATCTACATAAGTTACCAGCATACAATAATGTTCAACATAATTACAAATAGTGTTAGAGAGTTTCAACAGTTGCAGGCATTGCTACACTTCTATACAATTATTCTCTAGGCATTTGCAAATTAATGACAAGTAATGGATACAGAGTAATGTACACATATAAAGACATGTTAGCTGTACATCTAAAACTGTCCATTGACATTGACGCTGACATAGTTGTTAGAAGATTTGCAATCGCAGTATTTGCAGACAAATGCTTTTAGCTTCATACTAACACAATAATAAAATATTTATGAAAGTAAAAAACTACCTAGAAAATAACGGGGATTCTCGTGGCTTGAAATTACTTACTACTGTATAGGTTTTAAATATCAGTTCACGCTTTAACATCCATGCAATAGCTATCTTACAATTATCTGCCTATATGCATTCGTACGCGTATATATATATATATATATAATGTTCTTTTATGTTTTCAAAATGATTCCAATTAAATTATCAGCCTGCGTTTCTTTTCTAACGAAATTATATTGAAGTATTTACAGTTATTTTCTAGAGTCTCGTGGGTGAGAGAGAAGCATCTTCACTTGTGCTTAATCAACTGGGCCTTAGTCTCTTCTGGGATGGTGTAGATTGGGTATTTTCTCTTGTAGGACTCATACTGGAGTTCCATTTGGTAATTGCTGATAGCTTCCATCCAATTGATCGGTGTGCCACGATTAGAGTCAGACGAATTGGAATTATTCTTGTCAGACTGCATGGTCGGAGATCCCCAAGTGCTGCTTTTCGAACTCATGATTCTAAAAATAAAAAATATTTTCCAATTAAAAACATTGTAGTAGCACAAATCATTTTCCTCTTCAAGGTTTCTCTCTTCAATCAACTTTGAAAATTTCATAGAATTTTATTTTCTAAATTATTAGAATACTTACCCTGTTTATTTATCCCTTAACAGATTAAATACTTCGATTTAGTTTAATTATTGGTATGTAATTTATTTATGTCGAATTGTTTAAACTTGTATCTGTACTTCTCAGTTCTAACTGTACTAATTATCTTTGTATAGGTATACATATACCTAGGCTTTTATCTGCCTGTTCTGTGACTCTAAACACGTATTGGAGTTGAGTGAGACGGTTGTGACTGAGTTGGGATTTGGCACAGTATGGTATATTTTAGTTGTGAACTTGCTCTGAGCTCCTGCTACACTGCTACTAGTTGTGTGCAGACAAATTGAAACTCAATAAAGGTGTGTGCAATTGAGAACAATATATAGAAAGAGGAAGATAAGAAGAACTTGTTTGTATTTCGAGTGTACAATGGAGTGTAGTAATTCTTGTGCGGACGTAGAGCTGCTGTGTGGTAAGTGCTATTGTGCAGATTGTCAGAATGTAAATGAAATGCCAACGAGAACAAGTGACCACTTTCTTCTATCTGTACTCAAAGCAATTTTTTGCGATCTGGTGCATCTCATCCCATTCTGGAATGTGCTTTTATACGTACTCGTCCCAACCAACTCGCATTTACTTACATTCATGCAACAGACACAAGATTCTCCGTCTCGATTTTTATTTCCTACTTATAATCAGCCAATCCCATGCATAAAGCCCATATAAGTGTGCTTCGTTCTCTCTCAATACATCCTTCTTATGAGCTGTTATACTGCTTGCATACAAAACATTATACACTTTGTTATCTGTAGACGATTATATGTTGCCAGCAGGCTAAGCTCATCAGATCACAGACTCAAAATATTTAATTGCAATGTGCCACTAGCAATGGCTATGCACATCTGCTCCTTACGCTCTCCGACGACCACATAACGTTCCTCCAAACTAACCAACAACGACAAAACCTCTTTCGGTCTTTGATCATGCTTTGTCCTGTCTTATTACGATTACACTTCTTACGAACACAAAGATGCTTCGTGTATGCACACTAAAGCATTCCATATACAGGGTAACAGTTAAGTATCCCATATACATACATGACCAAACTGGTTAGTTACTTTGTATGAACTTCTATTTAAGGAAACCTGACTCCTTCCACCCATATTATACCATTATGCACATAATATTTAACAGATACTGGGAACATTGACTTTCATTGCATATTTTAAATGAGACATCACAACATAATCTGGGTACCTAATTAGTGTACTATAGCTTTCTTTCAATTTACTTTCATTTTCCTCTTCCAGGCATAGTAAAAGGTTAGTGATTTCACATGGAGTAAGAAAAGAAAGCAATTAGGTGTGAGTTGGAGTATATGCGTTTATATAGAACAAGAAATCAAGCTAAAGATATATATCATCTTTAACATCAAAATGACATTTATGGAACTTCCTAAAACATTCTCTAGCGATGGCTTTTATTTCATATTTTTATAACTTCCCTTTCGAATACCCTGTATTAAAATAATAGTTGCTTATCTGTAAACACTGCAAAGCATACAAAAGACTGAGATATTTTTAGCTGCCATTACAATAACAATTGTTATTTTAAGATCAAAGAAATGTTATCCATAATAAGCGGTTTTATAATTTAATCTCGTGAGACAAATGACGTCATTGTGAATTCCTTAATTGATATTTGTGCGAGTTGTAACATTGTACTTACCATAGTTGTGCGAAATACGCATTGAAAGTAGGAAGGAGCAACGTAACATGAAGACTGTAGTAGACATTAGCCTAATATAATTACATGGAAATAATTCATGAGTTCTTAAAATAGCTTTTTAATGAGCTTACAATTGTATTTTTAGTCTGAAATAGATTAAGACCGTGACTACATACGAAATTAGAAATGCTAATTTTTGTTTCATTTATCTTCACTTTAGATAATAATGTCTTGGTAGTTTTCCACTGGATACTTCAATGGACGGGTGCTCTCTTTATCATAATGTTATCAGGCCATTATAGTTTATCTCTGTACAGTTATCATTTATTGACAACTGTCAGCAGTAATTAAAATCTTGAGCTGCTTGTTTTTCACTCGATCATCATGAGTTATATGAACAAAATTCTTAGCAAAGGTATTATTATGAGAAGAAGAAGTAAACACTTTATATCATGACCATTGATAATACACGTATTTTTGTATTATATATAAAAAATGTAATCATGTAATTGAATGTTATCACACACGAATTTAGCATACGATGATCATGATCATTAGGACTCGCGATATGTTGTCGTCATTTATTAAATGGTAGCACATGTATATCAAAAACAGAATGAACAGAGGTGTTCAACGACAGTAATTACACAATCATCAGGATGTTAGTTCAAGTAAGAATGTCAAATTCTACGTGGGCTACGGTAATTAAGAATAGCGATTAAATGAATTAACATGACTTGATGTTATGTTAAGAGTATCAAACATGAACTGATATCGTGTAATTTGATATTGCGAAAGTCTACACAACGGCATGCGACATCGCTTTCTTTAGAAAACCTTTACTGCTATAATATTTTACTATAAGTGATAATAAAACTTAAATACACTGTAATTGGGTAATCATTTTATTTATAGTCTATGAATAATGATATCAACAGCTTATAATGTATTGAACTTTGAGAATCCAGAAAAAAGGAGTTAGTGAAACTCGGAAGGATTAGCGGCAGACCATAGAAAGATCTATTTCTGTGATGGACATGGACATGACCGTAATAATCAAGTGTGGCACACTCAAAGCAAAAAATAAAGCATACGATCATGTGCCACTAATAATAATATTCATATTATATATGTATGTACTGATAAATATATATTTACTGATGATAATATATTCATAGCATACCTGAAGTATTTGATTATTTATTAATTATATTATTTAGAGTTGTTTTTCAACAATACCTAAAAATGCCATTATACGATTATTAATCACTTGTGTAATGGTCCTTCGTGTTTATGTCAACGATTGAGAGTATTGAGACATAAATAAATAATTATACATTGCAAAACGGACGTAAGTTGCAGAAGCTACAGATACAGGTAACCCTATTATATAATTATGGAAATGCATTTGATGCATAATAGCACAATCAGACAACTTTCATTTATCACTATATAATGGGCAGATGGTTTGTTTGATTACATTGGACTTAAGGAACTCTGAAGTTTTAAAGTCAATTTTTCATTCTGTTGAGGAATCTAAAATGCAAATCCTGCAAACGGGCAGACGGACGGACGGATTATATGTTTCTATGAAGTACTATTGACATTGAACAATAGTCAAACTAATATTGATCTTATCGCAACCTATTTACTTTGCGGATTTTGTGTTCTGACTTCTGGTTCGTTCGTACCTGACTTCCTATTTAATTAAGCCACAATGTTCCGGAGTTTACATAAATTAAGCTTTCGATAATAGCAATGAGCTGGATTTCCTGATTCATTCGTAACACACGACATGGCTAGGGTTGGCACAAATATATATTTTGCTGTATTAGGCACCTGAGACGGATATATTTTGTTTTGAGACTTGAAGAATTGGGAATTTGGAGATGTGCCTACATTATCTTGTACATTATGCATGAATGTATTAATAAATAAGAAATGGATTGTCCCAATTGCGCAGTTAGCTTTATGCTTAATATTACCTTAATGTGTCGTAGTCGTCAGCAGATATGTATGTATGTCGAGGAAGATATTAATTACTCAAGCAAAGTGTTTACACGGGGCATATTATCATGGCATTTCCAATATCTATACGTGTATCTAATCGAGATAACACCTTCATCATGTTTCAACTTTGGTATTTATATCACGATATCACATTGATTGGTCTAAAGTACTCTAAAGGAGAATATTTTTAAGTCATGCAAACAAGTTAGGTGCCGAATTGCCGTGAGCTACAGGCGATAAGAATAGAAGATTATAAAAGTTGTTTACTACTTGCTGTCAATCTGGTCGAAGCATCATCGCACTTAAACCTTAGCACAACAGATATATCAATAGGCTTATTTTGTTTGGTGTTGTAAATGCTTTGAACCGCTAAATATGTCGTTGTCTAATGAATCTGCACTGATAAGTATAAGTATAAGTACATACACGTAAGTGCAAACGCTTTTGGAGTCACCTCTAGTAGCATAAACATTGATTTTTTACTTAAAATAATTTAATGGACACCACACCCAAAGTAAGCAGTGTCGTAAAATGGAGTTATGGAGGGGGTCGAGTTTCTATAATTCGATCCGTTCATTATGTGGAAAATTGACCCAAAGTGAGATCAAAACCTTTCGGTACCAATCACGACAAAAAATCCAACAAAATATATATGAAAGTTTTTACTATTTTTAGCAAGTATGCAAAAATCTACCTTTTTAGCATTCTGAAGACACGCCTCCAAAGCAGCCACTCTGAAAGTCAGAATAAACACCGAAACCAAAACTGCAATAAAAAGTTGCAACATACGGTTGTGTTTAACATGACCATGAGAATATGAATAGACGATACGCAACTCAAGTTTTGCACTTTTGATTTCGACTTGTTTATCATTTTGTTGCTGAAATATGCAAAATGTTACATGGTAGGTACTTCATAAACTTATGCGTTCAAACGAAAATTGTCTGAAGCAGAAAAACTAGTTTAAGAGAATAAGATTATTATATTTTTCAAAGTTAATTACCTACCTAGTATAGTATGTAAAACCTAAGGTCAGGCCTAAGTGTAAATGCGTACATGTGTCAATTTGTAAGCTTAGGTACTCAATAAATAAGTGTAAACTCAAAATGTTTTCAATCCATGGTTATTTACTCTTTTTTGCTTACATTTTACAATGCAAAAAGGTCTAGACATATATTGCATGCCCACTTGTTGGCATTTATAATCCAGCATGTACAGATACCAACCAGAGTAAACAATGATATGCCATTTTTTGGGCCAAGCCAGGCCAACAGGTCTCATTTGGAATACAATAAGCAGGTGGACAGACACAATACGATTTACATCAAAGTGTAACACGAGGCTTGTTTATT
>JAAAYG020032992.1:0-14885 GCA_009936455.2 Tomocerus minor
CCGTAAGCAACTATGCATGAGAACAGAATCTTAGCTCATATGACAGCACTTTATCCAGGATACATATACGCCTTCAATATTTTAACTATTTGTATTACATGTCCATTTCTAACAACCTTATTCCATTTTCATGCATTTTGGCCAATTTTCGTCAATTGCTGTCATATCATTCAGGTCTATCGTAGGTCAGTCAAAAGTCGTGACACAGCTAGTTCGAAAGCCAGAGAAATGGATATCATTTCGTAAACAGCTCGAAAAAATGGCACAAGTGGTTCACAAGTTATAAAACGAAATTACTAAAATGATAGTAAAATTCCACTCGCTCAATGTAATAATCAGGTCGCTTGCGTCGCCTTCTACCAGTACTCCCATACGTGTTCATACAAATTTCTGCTGACAAGAATTTACTCCTATATGAGCACTCTTTTCTTCTCACACGCTACGACATGATGACAACGCCTTTCCAAATAATATGGCTAGGGCAGTTGGGCATGCATGGCTGGGATGAATTATTAGACGGACTATGCAAATTATAACTCAGCTATCTATCATTAATAGACCTTTTGCATAACTCTTTGGATTTTTAGTTTTTAAAGGTGGGCTTATGACAAAAAAGTCCGGCCCGACAAGAAAGGCTATGTGAATCAACTACAGCGGCCGGGCCGTTGCCCATCTCTATTTTAGGTGAGCGTAGTGAAAAGCGATCGATCGCCAGTTATGCAAAAGGTCTATTACTGATATGCTGAAAGTCAAATATTTTAAATGTATGTTCAACCTTTGGTATTAATAAGACATGGATGTAATTCTTATTGCTAGTGCATCAAATCTTATTGTGTGAATGTATCGAATTTTCAAATGGATGTGCAACGACCATTAGCACTTAAATTGAAATTCCAGTTGTTGGATACTCGGTCCTGGAATGAGTGGAAACGAAGAAACTATTCTGAAGGAAGCAGGGAACAAAAAACAACTTTTTTATGTTTTTGCTAAGTTGCTTTTTTATAAAAAAGCAAGGTAACAATTTCTAAAAAAGGAAACCTTTTTCCTTTTTTAACTAACAAGTGTCCGAAACACTAATGTATTTTAAACAAGGCACTAGGTACTTCAACAGAGAAATCAACTTAATACCTACTAAGTTACTAGTACTACAATATTATTTATTTATTAACTGTTGTCCCTAATCTATGTATCAAATCTACTTTATTTAATAATTATTGATACATTAAAGTATATATACGCATTACCAGTATCTGTATAATATAAGCAGGAATATTATAAGTTGCTACCTAGGTTTATACGCTAAAAACTCCAGAGCCAGAATAGATAGAAATAATAGAATCACATTGCTGGAAAGCTGAGATTCAAACTTAAATATTATTCTATGTTGAGTTTATTTCTATCTGCTTTGGCTTTGGAGTATTAGCGTATAAACTTATGAGTATACTTGCTTATATTATATAGGTATTGGTAATGTGTACACTTTAATGTACCAATAACTATTAAATAAAGTAGACTAGGTACATAGATTAGGGACCTTTTCCTGCGATTTTCATTAAAAAGGTAGGCCAGTAGTTAACTTCATGTAAAACATCACAAAACTCTTCCTAAAAACATTACCTAGGTCATTACTTTCTTTTAAAAGAAAAATGCGAAGTATTAGAAACAAACAAGAGCTAAAAAATACATAGTTACTTCCAGAAAGATCGAAACCTCTATTACTATTGTGGTACAGGTTTCTTCTTTTCTGGAATTATCAAGCAATATTTTTGACTCCAGTATAGTCTCTAGTCTTTAGCATTTTTTCTAAGAAAGTCAATACGTAGCGCATCCGTTCCTCAAGTAGATAGGATCTGTGGGACTGTTGCATACTATCCATAAAGATTTTCGAAACTATTGAACATTTACTCATTTTGTAAACATTTCTAATTCTTGATTAGCTTTATCATAGCCTCATTGGAAGGCTTAAGCAGAAAATAACATTTTGTAAGCTTATTCTGTTCACGCAATAGAATTAGGCAATATAATATTTATATCGCTCTGTTTCATACAGACTATTCAATATTTTGAGAATGATAATTTAATTTCATTGAAATTAACGTTACAGATGCAGATTCTCGAGGATAACATAATAAAATCATTAATTAATTTTAATAAATGATTTTATTATGTTATTCTCGAGAATCTGTAACGTTAATTTCCATATTACCCGAGAATGGAAAAGTCTCAATGATTATAATAATGTAATTATTATTTATTTGCAACCTATTCGTGCTATTCAAGGTTTAAGACAGATGTGTCTATTATGCTGCGGAGTGCTAAAAAGGAAAAAGGAAAAAAGCATCGCTTTTTTAAAAAAGGTTGCTTTTTTCCTTTTATGTAAAAAAGCAATTGCTTTTTTGTTCCCTGGAAGGAAGTGGCAAACTTATGACAGCTACACAATTTGTCTGCAATAATTGCACATTAAGGTGTGTGGATAATGACTATCAATTTCACTTGGGTACGACTCGGATTTAATTAAGGCAGTAAAACAACAATACTGGCTTCTCTGGCTTCGGTCAATCAATCAGTAATAGCAAAGTTTATTGAAGCAGTAAATGTAATTTACATTGTGAAGGAATGAACATGCCTACTGAAAATAATTATTACAATGAAAAATAATTCAATTTGAGCATCATGTAAGTTGAGAGTAATCCTAAATAAACTGCCGGTAGTATGGTATTTTTAGGAGCAGCATTGCCTTCCGGATCCAACGGGAAGCCGGATCCGTCGCTATTACATGCGTCTCCTGGACAGTAGCAAACAGTTTTTGTATTTCCCGATTCTTGAATACATCCAGATGTATTGTTTAAAGAAGCAGGCGGAAGTCCCTGTAGTAGGCACGCCCTTGTTACTTCAACTTTTCCAAATTCCATCGATTTTGTGGTTTGACACCAAGTCCCCGATGCTGTATTATACATAGATTTTTAATAGTAATGACTAGAGACAGGAAAAGCAGGCAAAAACTTATTTTATACGCTTAGACTGATCATCCCGAAAACTCAGATCTTCACGAATCACATAATCAGGAGCTTAATTTTTCAGTTTTATAGTGCCTATAAATGCCCCTACAAACCAGTCGCCGAAAGAAATCGTAACGATGATTGCAATTTCACCGCTACTTCGATATCATAACTATTGTAGCTTCTAATTCGTAACGAGCGACTTCATCGCTCTATCCAAACAATAGCTACAATCGTTACGAAGCAGAAACGAATACTGAGTTAACCTAGCTACAGCGATATCAGCGCTACTTTTACCTCAATTTGGTTCTTCAAATTCACTGCTACGTAAATACGATGTAAGCTACAGCGATTTTTGGTAGATCGTAGTCTTTGTAATGATAGTAATCTTTGCCGTACAGTTTTCCAAGGCTCTATGGTGATTACGATTAAATCTCGGAAGTCGTTATTTTTGTAAAATTATAACATCACGTGGCTGCAACGGGAAATCCAAACTATAGCATGCAGTAATGAGATAAAAATTGTATTCGTCGATTGTAAAAATCTTCTGATGTTCATTGCGTATCTGTTGTGGTAAATTAGTATTCAATCAAGTGTTACAAATTTTGGACGACCAACCACTGGTAAAAAAGGACACCTCATACTGTCACCAATTTAGTGCTACATTTTAATTGAAAGTGAAATTAAAATGTAGCATCTTATTTTTGGGTTTTAAGGGCCTATAATAACCTATAAGTGCCTATTTTGGGTTTTACGTGCCTATAAGCATGGCCGTATTGAGGGAATGGGTATAGTGGCAAATGCCCCCCCCCCAAAATGTTGAGAAAAAGAGAAAATGTTTGGAAATCTGAACAAAATATAATGCGCTTCGCGCGAAATTGGATATATTTCATCAGTATTTGGGCTAAAACAGCAAAAGGGTGTTGGGATATATTGTAATGCAATTTATTTGGCTTTGACTCTCGCGAAACACAGTTTTAAGTATGACCTTGCCTATAAGTGTCTATTTTGGTATTTTTTGAAACAAAATGTTGAAAAACTGATTTTTGATTATCTGGCAACAGAGCATTTAGAATTGACGATTGTTTGCAACCTACAATTTTATTGTCAAATTATTGAATTTTTGTATTTATATATTGTGTTATATCTATGTAACGGAATTTAAAAGATAAATTGAGTGTATGTTTGTTTCGTAAGTCTTGTCTAAACATTATTTCGGCAGTGTTAGCTTTATTTGCGCAGTCAGAGAAGCTCATATTAAGATTTTTAGTACCTATATTTAGTGCCTATTTTGCGATTTTTAGGGCTTATTTGCCTGCTTTTTTTGAGTTTTATCGTGCCTGCTTTTTTGAGTTTTATCATGCCTGCTTTCCTGTCTCTAGTAATGGCAATGATGAAAACTTATGGCAAGCCGCAACAGAAAGGTTACCCCAGTGTTGCATCAAGTTGCATGTTGGGGCCCTGTACTGTACTCACTGCAGTTATTTTGTGCACAATTTTTGAACCAGTGTCTTATATCTCCCATTAAAGTGTAAGTATCACTTATTATTCAAGAATGAATACGTTTGGTAACTTATTTTAGCCTATGTATTACAACCTATCATAAATAAGTTCGAATGTTATGTAAAACACGTATCATTTTAATTACCTTAACTGCATGTATTAATCTCAGAATTAATAAGACTAAATAAAACGAATTTGTGTGTGGTTTCCTAACTGAAAAACTGAATTAATAACACATCCGAATCTCATGGCCGCATTATGCCGGCGAAAGCGACTTCCTAGACCAGCATTTTTTGGGCCCTATATAGCACTAACAGTATTTAATTGAATTAAGCACATGTATTTTTTTTATTACTCTAGTATAATTGTATAATGTGCGTAGTACGCAATTTGGAGATGATTTGCAACCAAACTTACTGCATGTTCCAAGTTGAGAAACGGTCGGCTTATCTCTGCAGTCATCAACTGGAGGAAAACTGCACTGATAGCATTGCAGACCTGCAGCGTTAGAAATCAATTGTAATTTTGTAACAACACCAAATTTTTCTTGTTAGTAAATTCAATTATAGTCTATGTATCTTACCAGATGCAACATTGAACAATAATATAGAAATAATTACGAATATCAATGTTTTGGTAGCCATTCCTGCTAACTCGGAGCTATTACTGCGCGTACAACAATTTGGGTTACGAAAATTTTACTCGTGTGAACCTCAAAATGGAAGATATATATACGCAAAATGCGGCGCTGATTACATTAGTAAATCTAAACCAATCGTTGATAAGAATATTTTTCGAAAGGCTACACTTCATAAAACTTGATGACACCTGTGTAATAATTTGGTAGGTTGCATAATCCCTTTAATATTATCGCAGTCATTAACAGTTCTTTATAGCATATATAATAAAATAGAATAATAGTAGAACCCCTTAAAAAGCCATTACTTTCTGAAAAATATGGAATTATAACTGACGCAGGATAGTATGACGCAAATTGAGTTTTTAATATAATAGATAGTTATGTGTATTGCTGCACAATACACATACGATTGTACCAACTGCTTATAGATTATCACAAGGTCAAAAGGACTCGAGATCACATGAGTTCACAGTGTTGAAAAGCGAATGGGACTTCCAAATCATTTAGAGATAACGAATGTCATTTTTGATACATGTACATAAAATTAGCATGTAATTTGGAGTTTATTTCCGAAGATAATAAACACAAAGTACATTATCAGCAATTGAAAACTTTTAAATTGAGATTTATTCACACCAACTACTTGCAACTCGTATTGAGAAATAACCGAAAGCAAAGAAAAAAATAGATACAATAGAAAACCATGGTGTGGTTTGTAATATTCAAAATTTATTGTCTTAAGTAGTTGGGATATACATAATTTATGATAACAATTTGTTTTACATAATGGTTTAAAAAACGAATGCCATGTCTAAGATAATAGCTATGAGATTCCCTGCGTCAAAAGTTGAAAGTAAGTAATATATTTTAAAAGTGGTACGGAAAAGGCAAGAATTTTCAATGCCAACCAAAGTCGTGAGAAATTTAGTAGTATTTAGTAAAGCAATGATAATTATAAAATTAGGACAGGGGGACCGACATCTTTGCGATAGCATGATACGGCTCAACTACTAGCGTGCTGTTTTGAATAAATATTGGACTTATAAATATGGTTGAGATACTGTTATTATTGATTGGAAATAGAATTGGGGATAAATCAAATGTTAACGGAAATAGTAACTAGTTATTTACGATGTTGTTATAAGTTGATTGGAAAAAGGGATAAAACAAATGTATCTTATAACGATATTGAATATATCGCGTTGCTATTTTTGATATTTTCTTATATTTTACAATGAAACATTGGCTAACGATACTAAGTATATTGTGTTACTATTTTTGTTACATTGTACAATAAAATTTAGGATAAGTAGCAAAATATTAATAAGAATAAAATAGTAGCGATACAGTAACGATATATTTTTATGTCGTTAGCATTTTGGTTAGATTTAGGGATAATTAATTGTAGAATCAAATTGTAATGATAGAGTAACGTTATATTTTAATATTGTTAATATTTTGGTTAGTTTTATTGCAAGAAAAAGTAAGAAGCGTTTTTTGTTAAGAATTATGTTATGATAATGGAATATGATTATTGTATATAAATTGATGAATGAGTGAAAAAATGTTTGGATATGTGGGTAAAAATTTGGAGTATAGTCTGAGTTGCATTCCTGAACCGGAACAGTGGAGACGGGCTCTTTTTATGTGCTGTGAATAAATGTGAATATCTTTAAATTACATATTCTGTGTAGTATTAAAATTTTAAAGATTTTATTTCAGCATTTTTTTTTGTCATACTACTTGAGTTAGTTGGCATAGTGTTGTCTTTTCTGAGCACGACAGGCTAGGGAGTGAAAAAAGTAGAAAATCCTTGGCTAGCATTTTGTTTGTTAGTTAAGGTTGGTCCTTCAAACTTTAGAAGATCCATAAAGCTCTATATCCCTTGCAGTGAGTTAGCGTAGCTGCCGAAGAAAATAGAGTGTCTCGAGCTTGCGTGATAGGGATATAGCGTAGTTACAGTGTGAGGTGTATACTGGACTTTAATAGGTCTCTATCTGACAGGGAGTTGTTGGATAGCGTAGTTATTTGGAAGGATACGCCGGCTGTAATAATCACAAGGTTAAAAGGACTCAAAATTACATAAGTTCACGGGGGGTTCAAAAGCAACTAGGACTGCTAAACAATTTGGAGATAACGTATATCATTTTAAATATAGGTATCAATATAAAATTAGCATGTAATTTGTAATTTATTTTCATAAAATAAGCCAATGTACATTATCAATAATTGAAAACTTTTAAATTGAGATTTATTCACATAAACTACTTTTGTTTTTCATTGTAATTTTGTAACAACATCAAATTTTACTTGTTAATAAATTCAAAAGTAGTCTGTAATTTACAGGATGCAACATTAGACAATAATATTGAAATAATTACGGCCATCAATGTTTTATAAGCCACTGTTGTTAACTCGGAGCTATTACTCCACGTACAACAAATTGGGTTACAAAAGTGTCACTTGGGTGACACAATCATTGGACGATACATATACGCAAACGTCGGCGCTGATTACATTTGTAAATCATAACCAATCGTTGATAAGAATATTTTTCGAAAGGCTACACTTCATAAAAGTTGATGACACTTGTGTCTTAATTTGATAGATAATTGATTAATCTTTCTAATATTATCGCATTCATAAGCAGTTCTTTATAGCATATATGGTAGAATTAAAGATAATAGTACACCCAATTAAATAGCCAATACTTGCTGAAAAATATGAAATTATAACTGGTGCAGGATAATTTAACGCAAATTGAATATTTAATATAACAAATAGTTAGTTATGTGTATTGATGCATAATACACATATTATTGAACCAATTGCTTATATATTATCACAATGTCAAAAGGACTCCAAATCACATGAGTTCACAGAGTGTTGAAAAGCAAATGGGACTTCTATAATCATAAAATTAACATGTAATTTGCAATTTATTTTCAAAGATAATAAACACAAAGTACATTATCAGAAATTGAAAACTTTTAAATTGAGATTTATTCACAACACTTACTTGCAACTCTTACTTGCAAAATAAAGAAAATTTACGTACAATAGAAAATTATAGTGTGGTTTGCATTATTCAAAATTTATTGTCTTAAGTAGTTGGGATGTACATAATTTATGATAACAATTTGTTTTACATAATGGTTTAAAAAACTAATGCTATTTCTAAGATAATGGCTATGAGAGTCCCTGCGTCAAAAGTTGGAAGCCAGTGGCGCAGTCAGTCCTTACATTTTAAAAATGATACGGAAAAAGCGATTATTTTCAATGACCAACCAAAGTCGTAACAAATTTGTAGTAAAGCAATGATAAGGATAAAATTAGGACAAGGGGCAAGACATTATTGAGATAACAGCATGATACGGTTCATCTACTAGCGTGTTGTACATTTGAATAAAGTGGCGCAGTCCGTCCTTACATTTTAAAAATGATACGGAAAAAGCGATTATTTTCAATGCCAACCAAAGTCGTAACAAAGTAGTAAATCAATGATAAGGATAAAATTAGGACAGGGGACAATGCATTATTGAGATAACCGCATGATACGGCTCATCTACTAGAGTGTTGTACATTTGAATAAATATTGAACTAGTTGCAAAATTGCAACTACTAATTCAAACACACAATATAATAAGAATTCATTTAGAGTTTGATATAGTGCATAGTGCAGAAAATATATTTTATATAATTTAATGACTTCTTCGAAATCGAAATTACCTTTAAACACAATAAAATCGTATACTAAAAATACTCGTAGATTTTTGTCAAAAATATTTGAGAATACCCACCACGATATTCAAAATTGATATCCAATTTGGGCATTATCTTTGTACGCCTACCCGTCACTGATGTGTGACGAAGTGCAAGTGAGAATGGCATTGTCGGGTGTCTTCAATTGCGGTCAACTTTTGCTGAACACTAGGCTTGTGTACTCGAAGGTCTCCGGTGACGCATTGGTCACCCGTCCCATTAAAGCACCACTTCACAAGTATTTTGGCCCTGACTCAATAATTGGTCTTCACACAACGATGCGATGAATCACCATGAAAAACTTATCTAACTTATCCAGCTTAAATTACGGTTTAACTGGGCGCTAATAGTTACCGAATGAGCTTATTGCTGAATGATCTAAAGTGGTAATGAATGAGTTTAACTTTCGATTATCTTTAATCCGCTTATCTTCAGGTTACGCTAGATAGTCGATGTGGCCACTGGTAATTATTGTACTGCGGCGCACTAGAATGAACTTTTTATATTATGCATCAAGATCCATGCAATATAAGTTCAGGATAAAATAAAATTAACCGTTGTAAACGAATGCAACAAAGAGGGAACATGGGCAGCAGACAGACAGACAGAGTCTTTCATTTCCATTGTCAAGAGAAGGTATACTACTGTTAGAAGTGAATCTTTCTTGCTTGGAAAGACGTGAATTGGGGAACGACGTTAGAGACAAAATAACTCGATGTTTGGTTGACAGCAATGACTAATAAAAGGTTTCTCCAACCTCGGATGTTATTTAAGGAATCAATATTTGAAAGCTTGGCATTGAAATAAAGTTATTTTAATTATGTTTACCTCGAGAATCAGAAATATTGACTCAGCATTGACTAAATTTAGTGAGCAGGAATGACTAAAGTAACTGTGGAGGACAAACACACAGACAAACAGAGTCGTACATTTCCATAAAGAGCTTACTGTGTTCCATCTTAATAAATAAATTGGCCGGACGTGCATGTTACATGGAACTGGTTTTTAAACCTTATATCCTTTCAAGGCTAACGAGATGAGTATTACATAATGACAAAAGTAATATTATCTATCTCAATGTACGGAGAGGGACGTATAAGCTAGATGGGAAGTGTTTGTTTTTGTTCCCAATAATTTATTATAATTAAAAATTAAAATCCAAATACTGAAATATTTCAAAAATTGTTAAATTAAAAAATTTTAAACGAAAAAATTCACTTTTTGCAGTTGTATTAATTACGGTTTGTTCTAAAATAATGTTTTCATATTATTTTTGATTTAGAGATGCGGGAAACAATAATAGCTAGCTTTGAAAACACTTTATAAATGCATACCGCATGTTATATAACATTTTATTTTAAGCTATTTATAGTTCATGCAAAAATATTTAGAAAAATGTTTTATTGAGCACAGAACGTGTAATGCATCTCATTAGTACTTGGATAAAATTATCTTGGCAAAAGTTCATAACAATTAAAAAGTACCGACTCGAATAATATTTAAATGGCAGTTTCCTACTTGACCAGGGTTGAGACAAAAACACCGCATATGGGCTTTGGGTAACCTAACCTAAAAAGAAATAAACATGCCCCCGCCCCACCGCTCCCTGCCTTGAGGTATTGAATGTTACCCGAAAGTCCTCCAAAGCTTTGGCGGAGTATTTTGTCTCGTCCCTATGGTATAAGATTTCCAGCATTTTTATGTTTCACTGACCTTCGTATCTTTACTCATTTAAAAATGTTGATATTAAGTTGATGGGTGATGATGGGCTGAGAATAGTTTGTGCCCTAATAAGACAGGCATGCTCAAACGAATTGAAATGGAACATAACATGTTACGAGTGACGAGAAGCAACAGTAAGATAGTGACTCCAGGACAGGGCGGACAGTTATCCACAATGCTGTTCTTCCTCTTAATCTTAGTTTTGTGCTTTGTATGGTATTACATAACTTACCATGGAAAACCAAAAGGATATCCGCCTGGTGTGCATCTTTTTTAATTAACTCAGCAAAATATTTATTCCGTTAAGTCTGAATTAAAATAATTTATTTGCAGGACCGGTTAGTTTTCCAATTATTGGAAAGTTATGGCAAATCGGAAGTGACAAGAACAATGCGTTGGAAAAATTCAAAAATATATATGGCTTGCTTGTAATGTTGCCAAAGCCTCA
The DNA here is from genome assembly GCA_009936455.2 of Tomocerus minor. Classification (NCBI taxonomy): domain Eukaryota; kingdom Metazoa; phylum Arthropoda; class Collembola; order Entomobryomorpha; family Tomoceridae; genus Tomocerus; species Tomocerus minor. The sequence continues at coordinate 11,075 of JAAAYG020032992.1, forward strand.
CCAATTTAACAGTAGATATTAAAATAACCGGAAAAAACAGCAAAAGGTTTGTTGCTGGTCAATAAAACATATTTTTCCGCATAAGTTTTAGGAGTTGTAATTGTTTTAACAAGTTTATTTTAAATATTTCAAGGTTATATTGTAGTTCGGCTTCTAAATAAATGTCTACCTACTACTGGGTGATGTTTTGCAGTGGAATGTTTGCAAATGAGGAAAAAGTCATAATAAAATATATTAATTAGCTATATATTATTAAAATACATCAATACATGGAGAAAGCATATGGCAAAAAATTAAACAAGAACTCTGTAGGTTCTTACATTTTATTTGCAAACTATAAATAATTTAAAAATCACTCGCATTCCTAGTATATTCAATTCAAAGATTTATGATTAGATTCATGGATTTACCATTACCGATGTTAACTTCTATTTCTATTATAAATTCTTCAGTAATGAAATGTGGAAGAGTCCTTCATATTACTAATATGAATAATATTAAATAATATTAACTAATATTTTGATATTCCCCGAGAGGCAACTATTCCTTCAGGAGCTTATAACATTTTCTCAGTCTCCTAAATTGCCATCCCCATGGACCACGGTGGAACTTTCGGGGAAAAAGGTAATCAATGTCTGGGGGATGAAAAAATAATACAATTTTTAATGTGAATGACTATCCTCCGTTTCCTCGTTGATACCTCCCAGGCAGTTTGAAAAGAATAAAGTCCTTGTTGACAAGTGTTTCAATATTGCAATTAGGTAAAGCTTTACAACTTAGTGGCAATTTGAATACATTTTACTTTATAATGCTGAAGAAACATTTTTATACAAAAAAATTGTTTAGTTTTCAGCTATGTATAGCGGCACAATAACATTAGAAGAAAACTTTTCGTCCCCAATAGATGTTGAAATTATTAAACATCTTAGTGTTTAAAAAACAAAAATTGAGAGATCACGTGACTTGGCCAAACTGGAAAAGTGATAAAGGATTACAATCCACAAAAGAACAATGAAAAGGTTATAAGTATGAATTCTGCGTGCTAATTTCGATGCCAAGAATATTTGGGCCACCCCGGTTATATCCCGTGAGCAGTCCGGGTAAGATGGTTGCCACACTTCTACACACCACCGACGTAAATTAATAAAAATAAATTAAAGTCTGGTCACATAACCACAAGTTGAAAACTGTCAAAACAAAAACTGAAAGTAAGGAATAAGATAATTCGTGCAGGGCAGATTATACCATGCTGCGAATACCCAACATAGCTGTCTACTTTATCGCATTTTGTTATTGAAAACCATACGAAACTAGATGCATTTTTCTCCACTTTATCATTTGGCCAAACAACCAGAATGAGAGCATGCAGATTTGTAGCTGAAAAACAAGCTGAAAGAAAATTTGATCCACACCTACATAAACAGACTGGGGAAATAACATCATTTCCCTGCAAAAATTGATAATTATGATTTGGGCCTTAAATTTTATGCATAATTCTGAACTGACGGCACAGTGGTCACCATCCACGATTTCCGATTTAGTGGAATGATTACACATTTACCCATGTGATTATTTATGGAATCAATATTTCTGTAGCTTGACATTGAAATAAAATTATTTTAATTATGTTTACCTCGAGAATCAGAAATATTGACTCCATAAATAGCATCCAAGGTTGAAGAAGCCTAAACCTTTTATCATGTTATTATTTATTCGTTATTTTTTTATAATTTGGCAAAACATGGAAAAGGACATGTATTCAGCGTATATTAAAAATTTATGCTGCATTTCTGCTATACATGTTGACGTAATTGCGTCCTGCTTCCTGCATTGATGTTTGCAGATATTCTCTCTATATAATCAATATTCTGCACTCGAAATAATATAAAACCCTAATATTAGTACTTGTGAGTTATTCACAGAGGTTAGATTACCTCTGTGACTTTCCTTTTGTTTTGTTGCTGGTTGGAAGAGCCTTACAATGCAACTCCTTACGACTGATGTTATTTATTTAGTTATTGAGAAATCTATGTGAATATTGAGCAATAGTCATAATATCTTTGAAAGGAGCATAAGCGTCAATAAAATACACTGAATGAGTAAGCACTGTAATGGTACAAACTGCAGCAATAAAGTATGCTAAATTTTATCATAAAAATAAACCAGGTGAAAGCCATATGGAAATCATCAATCATGGTCATTATTTCTTAACCAATCCTATGACATCAATATTCAGAGACAATGAAAAACTAGGATAATTTTTGACAATTTTAAAAAAGGTACCTATTATAAAATTTGTTATATTTCCAGAAATAATAATTCGTTGTCTTATTTCAATAACAATTACAACATGCCTTAAATTTTATTTTTCAAAATTGTTTTATTTCACTATAATGTACCTTATTTTGTCCTGTACATCAGAATCAAGTGGGGTATACAATAATCACAAACTAAATAAATATTCCGAATTAAAAATAAAATTCTGGTTGCTGTAGCAATTACAACATTGTTAATATATTTGGTAATCAAAATTTTAAGCTAAGAAGCAAAGTAATTGTGTTGTAAATAACAATGCCGAAGATATTAATGACAGTATATTTGTTGAAGTAGAAGAAAAATCCGCATTGAATTCTCCAGCAACGTAGCGATGCAACTTCCCTTCTGACAGCACGGTCACCCAGAACAGACCATTTTGTTTTAATTTCCAGAGATTGCAAATACAACTGAGCGGCAACAGGAAATATCACATATTCGAGGAGAAAAACAAATACAACTGCGAGAGGCATCATTAAATATAATGGCATTTTCAGTATGTGATACAATTTAAAAGTCGCAAAAATACAAACTAAATGGATTGCCATTGCCGAGCCAATAAGCACTGGACTTATATAGGTTAGATATTCATTTTCTAAATCATTCAATAACAGTTGAATTCGGTAATATTTTTTCAATAGTGCAAAATGACGTGCAAAAGCCACTAGAGATTTTACTTTTGGCGGTTTGCTATCGTGCAAATATTTCAGCCATTTAATTGTACAGTTCAAATAAAAAAGACAGATTAACATCAAACTTAACAAGGAAAGATAGCAAAGGCCTACCAGCAGTGAAAAATATATTAGCTCCAACAGTTTCATGAAGATTGTGTTGTAATGATCAGGGAATATAAATTTTATAAGAGGAATGAATGGATGCATTTCCAATGCAACTGCCATACATACGAAGACGACACCAGAGAAGAACAGTGTAGGAAACATCATTTTCATCGTAAATCCCATCAGGTCAAAACTATTTTCTTGTCGATCCTGTAAAGCTTTCAACAAAGAAAGAAACCGTATTAGCTTGGTTTGTCAAGTAAGAGATTAAGTTACAGCAAATATTAAAAATAAAAATAAAATAAAGATTGTATTTTTTCCAAAAGTTTTAGTAATTATAGCATAGTGAATAGATTGCATTGTGTTGTCACACTGGTCAAAGTACTTGATTTTGTTCGGCTGTGATGAGGTCAAATTTTAATGATTTTGCGTACGCCAATGTATTTAGTACGACTAAAACAATATATTGTTTGAAAATGGCTTTTATTACATATAGAAATAAATGGATAAATTTGAAAACAATTTTTACTACATAAAAGGCCAATTTCTATATCCACAAGATGTACTGAAACTGTCGTTTATCATAGTTAAATAGCCCGGGCAGCATGGCTCAGTGGTGTACACGTCTCATCAGGGACGTCGATGTGTTCATCCACAGCCGTAATGATAGGGAGTTCGATTCCCGCCCGGGGTAAATGGCTAGGGGCTGTTTTTGGCGA
>JAAAYG020033025.1:3417-14878 GCA_009936455.2 Tomocerus minor
TTTTCTTCAGAAATCGGACTCGGTTTTGAACAAACGGCACATTTCGGTTCCTTGCCGAAGTAATCCTCTAAATTGATGAAGGTTGTTGCGCCAGGATCTGCAATGCACAATGTAAAATTTGATGTCTAAGTAAATACATGTCAGAATGGTGTCTGCCACCTATGTATGATATGCAAATATTATGCTAATCATAGCATTTATTAATGATGAAAAATGCTTTACCTTTCGTACCGCCATGATTCCATTCTAAACCGGCATTCTCTGCGTATAAACAATGTTGAAATTCTCTCAGTTCCTCTGCGTATTTCTGATTTTCCTTCAGTTTAATTACATACTTGAGAAGATTTCCTTCGTCTGCATACATAACACTTAACTCACAGCAAACAATCTTCAGAAAGACTAACAATTTCTCCCGCAATAAACTCAGGCCCGGACTAATTAACCCTGAAAACGTCAGTAACTTAGAAATGTAGCCGTATATTTTCTCCATCTCTTTTGCATTTAATTCCTCTGAATTCTCACTTCCATGTGGCAGTGATTTGTTTATTATCTTTTGGGAACCCAAGAATCGCAACTGGTTTAATAAATAATGATTAGAATGCACCTGATTATATTCACAGTCAACCAGTAAACTTTCCATATCGTTGACACTATCAACTGAATCTATTTTTTGCTTGATTTTTGCAAGCTTTTCAGAGATTTCATCATTATTACAAATTGTGCAACATTTATCGCAAATCCATTTTCCTTCTTTACTGATTTTAGCAGCCTGAATTTTTTCCTTTTTTGGAAGGAAATAACCTTGTGGGCATTTATCTTCATTACATTTTATAGCTAATGAAAATGTTCCTAAGTCAGTTATATCATAGCATCGCAAACAACAACATTCGAAATTAAAACGATTCTGAAGGAATTCTTGTCTTTGTGAAAGCCCCATTAAGGAAACTGGGCAAGGAGATTCAGAATTTTCATAACTAATGGAAATCACTTGCCCTTTTTTAATTGGCAAAATGGCTTTCAAGAACAATGTAGCTTTTGAGTCTTTGTTTATCAATATCCGAGCATTTGGAAGGCAATTGTGAGTCAGTAAGCTTGCATTTCGAAATAAATGAGAAATTTCATTGCTCACACAAGGATTTTTGTAAAAAACTGAGAGTAAATCATACAACGATACATTCGGATCAGATTTCCTCGTTTCCAAGTTTAGCATTTCCTTAACTAGCTTGCATACTTGTTCATAAGATTTGGGTTCATCCTTTTTAACACTCTCGCAACAGGAGATTAAATCCGATGTGACAATTTTGTTGCTGTCCTCTCGTGTCGTTTTCGGAGTTAGAAGCCGGCATTGAGCAATGTGTTCCGATGTCCCGGCACAACTTTCTGAGCAAAAAGCCCACAAAAACCCAGCAGAGCGATAAGCCTTTCCAGTTTCAAATCTTTTCTCACAAGCAATACATTTATGCTCTTTAGATGAGTTTTCCAAAGGGACACTTGCAATTGCCTTCTCTTTTAATACCAAATCACCCTTTTCAATGTTTCTCGTTGCAATTAACTGTAATTGAGTGTCGCTTTTTGCGTTGGGTTTTTTTGCGGCAACCCAAGCAGCTGGGAAACAATCTAATTTGTGCTCTTTCCGATCTTGCTTCTGATGTTCTACTCCACAGTAGAAAACTTTCCCACCTAAAACCAATAACAAATTAATCATTAAATAGTTAGAAATGATATTTTCTCCATTTACTTATGTAGAAATTCAAAAAAATCAGTTTTCATACACGCAGAACAGGATTTTGTCGTTTTCTTGAAACAAACTACACACTGAGATGAAATCAAATTGATTTCTTTGGAACTCATTTTGAAACCAACGAAATTCCTATTTATGTTATAGATCTATTTTAAAAACTTTTTCATTCAAACGTAGAGAAATGTTTTAAATAAAAGGAGATGTAAGCTTAAGTGACTCTGATTCGATCTACTTTGCTGAAATCAAGCAACGGAGCAGACGGACGACACCCTCGTCCCCACACACTATTTTTAGAAAAAAAAAATCTCATGCATGTAAGCCTAATGGGCAACCTACAATAGTTCACTCACATACAGTTACTTACAGATGCTAATGCATACCCCAAGCAGAATAACTCGAATACTCTAGTTCTATCTAATGATATTCAAACAAACGCAGTTCATTACATTATGTTTGCTTCCATTCTGTAGAGCTGCGTTTGTTTAGTAAAACAGGAAAGATGTAAAGATAGACTCACATTTATATTTACACGATTCAAAAGTTTATGCATGGTTTCTTTCTACCAATTATCTGAGCTTTTTCTATCTACATTGACATTTTATGTGAAGGGAAAAGCGACCACTGCACAGTCTCTGATATCAATGAATTGGAAAGAAAATTAAGCCCTTTGATCTGAAATTGCAATGGTAATATTATTTACATACTGCAAATCCAGTTGTAAGCGACTTGTATCCATTTCGTAGAGAAAATATGACATGAAAATTATGTATATTATTATGAAAGAACGAGAATAAAGTAGCCAACCATGAACAGAAATTAATTAGGTATCTCTAGTAAAGAGACAGACGAATTTTCTTTTGACATCTGCATCATTTGTTTCAAAAGTGTTAGTACATCACAAACAACAATTACTGGAAGAATTATTTCCATCGGATATGACACTTTCATTCTAGTTCATTGTTATATTATATTATGAGTTTATGTGTTATTTTTTATGAGCTTCATTGATATAAATTACTGTTAAAAGCTGTCCGTGTGCACTGCACATCTTTAGATTGCTAAATGCATGTTTAATGTACTAACGACTACTATACTAGGATATAGTATGCCAGCAACTTTTGAACTTATAATCATGTTCCTAGAATTGTTTTCAGGTTAGAGACTAATTTTCACTCATGTTTAACGGCTATATCTCTAGCCTGTATTATGAATAATATATCAATTTGTTGTGCTGCATGACAAATTGTAACGAATGATTAAATGATTGTCAGGCTTCAATAAAAAATAACCTTGCCGTTTCTGCTGTAGATTTGTCAATTTTTTCTACGAATATCTCTATAAGTGTACCACGTGTGTCGTAAATAGATCAAAGAATATATCTTAATTATTAAGATGTAAAATAAATGAAAGAAGCATGGAAAATAGGGTTGCGTTAAGCATGCAGAATGACAATATTATTTGAAAATCAAAAGCTTATCTAACATTGAAGAATTGTAGCCAATAATTATTGTATCCAATATTTATTTTCCACGATGATGTAAGTACAGCCTCAAATCAGATATAGCATCATGAAAAATGGGATCTCAAATCCAAAATGTCTTATAATTTTTTTCAAATGCAACTTGATGTAGGCTGTCACCGTGTTGCAAACGTAATTCTGACTCGCTCAGTACGCAATATCAGTGTCCAATTTAACTTAAGTTAATTAAGGGATATTTTCTTGTGTTTTACATGTTCAGCATTACATCACTGTTTGCTATAATCATATATCCTTTGTTTGTCACCAGCAACATTACTTAATTACCTAATTGTAGCAGTATTTCCTTCAACCACTTCAAAGTGTATAATAGCTATAGACATTACTTATTTGGATCATATTATCTAGCCTTTAAAAGCATGCATGTCAGTAAAATTGTTTTTGATGTAAGATATCCGCTTCATTTAATAGACTAGAGATCCCACTATCCCACCGCGTAGCTTCCATTAAACAATGTAAAACGCTCTACCATAATCACGAACGTTTGCGGTTTCAACTTCTTCACTTATACTTTTTAAACTTTGATCTTGATCATTGAATTAACTCTATACCTACGTAAATATACACATTGATTCATTAATCTCACAACAGCATTATCGTCTGTTCCTATTATATACAATCTGGAATTAAAAAACTGATTTGAAAAATTGAAAACACAAATCATTTTCATAACCTTCAAAATCACAATCAAAAAAATCTCAAAATGAAACAGGTAAGGTCGTTAGAAAACTCCTTATTCAATGTATGTATAATTTAGGATACAAACATTTTGATACAAGAATCATTCACTTTGTCTTCGTACCTATTGACAAGAAAGATATTCTATAAAATTGGTATTTGTTTTATAGGAGTGCTTCGATATAAAAACACGTCACCTGATATTAGCAATTGTATCAGTGGCTGCAGGGGCAGGATTTTATAATGGTTACAGCGCAAATGTCATCAATATTGGAATAGAAACTGTAAGCATGATGCAGTTTTTTTTTTAAAAAAGAGTTCAGTTGCATCTAGACACATATGTATTAATTATTTTCATTTAATTATGGATGGCTAATGCTCCTTAAATTTTGTTAGTCTTACAACTCGAGTGAAAATCAAACTGAAGTTTTGGAAACAATTGTTGGTTTACAATCTTTGATTATCCTTTCCGGAGCTTATGGGGCAGGATGCTTCATTGGAACCGTTTTAATCCCTGCGATTGCAAACAACATCGGAAGGTCTGCCTAAAATGATATTTATTTATTCTTCACATTTTAAAAGTATGTCTATGACGGAAAGTCGTAATTAGTATAGATGGATCACTGTCTTTTAGAAAGAGGGGCCTATTTGTTACAAATTCTATTGGGATTGCAATTCCTATTCTGGACTCGATTGTAGCACATCAGAATATTTACTCGATCCTTTTCCCCGTTTTATCATGCTCAAGATTTCTCCTGGGTATTGTCAACTCCATAAGTTTAGGAGTGGGAATCATCTATTTAGTTGAAATATCACCGACGAAATACAGAGGGACAATCGGGTGTCTGTATCCTCTATTCAAATTACTTGGCTCAACCACCATATTTGTTTTGACAACTTATGATTACCACAGAAGGTTTTGGCCAGGATTAATTGCAATCAGTGGTATTCCGTTGACGATTTTATTAACTTTGTTATACCATTGCCCCGAGTCTCCTGTATTTCTTCACTCCAAACGAAAACCACACCAACTTCAACAGGGTAAGCTTCATTTATCTATTCAAAAGTTATGCTACGCTATAATCCACTTCATTATTATCGATCAGTCTATTTTTGTAATCCAGTCATGTACTATTAATTTATACTGTAGAATTGTTTTGTATTCGCAACAATTCGGGTTTAAATTCCACTGTATTGCAAGATACTCATGAGATGTGTACGATGTCAGGGAGTCTACCGACTTTCATGGATCTTGTAACAAATGTCGATCTTAGAAATCCATTGCTTATGTCCATTTTAGTTTTACTGAGCACATGGCTAGTCGGTCCTTACTATGTTACACCAAAAGACTTGTAAGTTCTATATAACAGTGTACCCAGACGCTCAATGTTTAAGGAATAGTCTCATTAATTTGCAAATTTTTATTGAAAACTTTTCAGTTTATCTGGAGAGTTGCAGTTTATTATAACCCAATCCTTGTCAATAGCAGGGATAATTATTTGTGCATGTGCTGTGGATAGAATAGGCCGTAAACCATTATATCTTATTGGACTCTGCAGCATCTGCGTCAATATCATACTTAATTTCATCTCAACCTTACTTTGGGTAAGAATTCAAGAAAAGAAAATGCCATGAAGTCAATAACCGTTACTTTTAGTTATTATTATGCGAAATATAGGCGAAAGGAGTTCAGTATGGAGCAGTTGTATATTCTGTAATGACGATACTTTATGGTCTACAAGCTGTTGTTGTTTTCACTTTGCCGTTTATTCTAATTTGCGAATTGTCCCCAAAGGCTCGGCCCATGAATTTTAGCGTCGCAATGGTGGCTTTCTACATTGTTAATTCTCCATATGAATTGATTTCAAAATTTTTTGCAGTAATCTCATTATTTATATCACATAATAATTGTTTGGCAGATCTTCAGGATGTTTTTTGTTAAAAGTAATGGAAATGGTTATTTTTAATCTTTACAGGGTGGAGAGGATAATAATTACCTTCCTTTGTTTGAAGCTCTTCTGTCAATTGTTTTTATCATATTTATTAAACTCAAACTACCGGAAACCAAAGGAAAGAATTTCGGGGAGATTCACTCAAGAGTGTTAAAGTGGTAGGGGAAGAATCGCCATACTATCCATATGTATGTGTTACAAATACGAAATCTACTTATCATGTAAATTCCTAGGTTAGAAAAGAACTAGTAGCAATAAAAGTGATGTTATATAGTGAGTAGTTTCTAGACTGTATTAAGTCGCGTATATAAATAAATATATTTCGATTATAGTCCTTATGGTGTACATGCAAGGATAATGGATTTTTGCAAGTGGCAAAATAGCAAGCTCTGCAGATAAAAAGGCAGAAGTTTACATCATTACAAGGTCCTAGTATTTAGTTGACATTAGAGTCGGTCGATGACCCATATCAATGACAGTTTTATCACTAAAATTACATAAAGAACTAAAAGTATCATGGCCTATCATGCTTGTTTAGGTTGTTCGTTCCAATAAAATCCTTCATCTTCATTTCAATTTCAATAGTTATTAAGGGTATTTATCTACTAATTCGAGGAACTATAATACACTAAAGATAAAAAGCAATTTCCTGTAAAGAAAGATATTCATTTCCGTGGATTAAGATGTTTTGCAACTGTACCAGTAATTGCATGGTCATTTGCGACACATCTTTGTGTAAATATCTGAAGGCAACTGTTGATCACATGCAATGAAATCCGTTTGTTGATAAAGAATGTGTCTTTGCCACGACTGTATAATGTTTAACATCGCCTCTGTGCTGTGTAAAGAAGTTTTGTAATTATATTGATTTCTAGTTGTGAAACTTGGGCTCAAATCTAAGTAATTCTTACAGGGAAACGACATAGTCAGTCACATCTGTATAGACTCCGTATCCTTTTCTGTACTCCAGAAACTATTTCAGGCAATTGTTACACATGATGTGTGTAATGCATGATTTTCTTTCTTCCATTAAGTCTAACAGAACTAGGATAAATTGATAAGCCTTCATTGTCATCAAAGTTGTTTAGTAGTGCTTTTAAGACTTGTTCCAAGGGTTTTCGAGGGTGATTTTTACGTTTCAAGCCTGTAAATACATATAAGTAAAGGGAAAATAAGCAGTATACTTAATAGATTGGTTGTCATTGAAAAATTCAGAATCTAAAATGGAGTCTGGTGAGCTGCATTGCAAACTTTTAATTTCTCTGTTCATAGTTGCACTCTCCCAAAATTCTTTGTGTAGCAATGATCATCGAACACAAATCGAAACTGGATACACAAATGGAATTCTCATTACAAATTCATCGCCACCTCCAGTTTTTTACGAAACATACGTCAGTGTCATTATGAAGTTGCAATTGCCTGCATTTACTCAAACATCGCTACAACTCCAAGATAGCATAAAATCCAACACGATGTGTCAGCTTAATCTGTTCAATAAGACATGCACTACTAATTTCTACATGGAAAAACTGCTCAAAGAGCAGTTTCTTCCTAATTTCCAATGGTGGGATACGATTTCGAGCCTGTCCACTACTTCGACACCCATTTCCAGTGAAATGGACAACGATTTCTGTACACAGATTAAAAAGCACTTTCATCATCCAGTCACATCCGAGAACACTATAAATTCTTACATACAGAAATTAACAAATTGTCCACTTACAGGAGACTTTATTGTAAATCGCACTGTTGCATCTTTAGAAACTGCTACACGCCAAAGTTATTACCAAAATATGCATACGCAATCATCGCAAATTTACTACAATCATCTGAGCAACTATCAAAATGGGATTGCCTACCTGACAAATGAAATGGCAATTTATGGGGTCTTTCTTTTAAATGAATACATACAGAGCCAAAAATGGGCTGCTTTGGTGTCAGCATGCCAATCGGGAAATCTAGGCTTATCTCAAGTTCCATCATTATCGCACTACGATTTAAAGGTCTTGTTACAGGATATCAATGTTAAACTGTCCAAGAAAAATTACAAACTTGCAATAAACCTGCAAGATTTGGGTTTGTACCACCAACTTCCTCTTACAGATTGCATTTTCTCCACTTCACCCAATAAACAGCTCGTCATTCGACTTTTACTACCCATCCTCACAAAACAATCCAACTATAAGTTTATCTCTGTTCGCTCTGTCCCCTTCATTAAAGGTAACGGCTCATCCGAACGAGAAGTGTGTTTCGTCCAAGATGTAGACAATAAATCTTACATCCAAAATGAAAATACAAACTATATTCACGAGAGCTTGTGCAATTCCAATGAATTGTGCAATGTTCGAAAAATTCAAGATGAAAACTTTATGAGCACTTTAATGGAGTCTTGTGTTGCTACTGTTCGCTTCAATCAATCCAAAGAAATCATTGAAAAAAGCTGTCCGTTACAATGTTATCCCACTGATCTAGCAAAGAATTCTGAGCCTTACTTCAGAATTGCAGACACAAGCTCTGTCATTGTCTCAGGTGGAAATGCAAACACTACTGTTTTTGTCATGTGTCATGGTGTACCAATTGAAGTTATTAAACCCTTTTATCATGGAGAAGGAGCCCTAAGAATTGCTGTCCCTTGCAACTGTCAAGTCATTTACAATTCTGCAGTCATTTTCGTCAGTCATAGCCCATGTTCCGATTCTTTTACTATAAAAAGACTTTTGCCGTTTGCATGGATGACACAGAAGAAAGAGAAACCTTCTCAAGAAACAGTAGTCGTAAAAAACAGCGGTAGTGACAGGGAAAATAAAACTGAAAATAAAACCAAAAATACTGCATCATCAATTACTGACGACAGAGACAATGGCAGATTCGTTGAGGTTTCAAGTTTTGCTTTGGAAGTGATTGTTACCTATGCAAACTCAGCACTGATTTTCATCATCATAGTTGGCATGCTGTGCATTGTTCAAAACTTGTACCATTTAAACTCATTTTACAGAAGATACAAACGTGATGTTGATCGACTTGTTACCCTTAATGGCTACGATGGGAGTTTAACCTACAGTCACTAAAATTGTAGATCTGTTCAAAGCAAATATTATTATTATCATTAAGAGTGTCTAATCTCATTTTCATTTCACACTACTTAAATAGGAGGTAGTATGTACCGATACTATGAGAATTTTAACCTGTCAGTCTTATATAAGTTTTTTGAACGAAAGTGATTTATGTAGACTAAGGGGATGATTAATTGGGGATTACAATTACGTTTACGTTACATATTAGAGAATGGAAATTTTCTTAGAATTGCTTCATTGTTTCAGACCTTATGGATAATTCGTTATTATTTAACACGACGGTTTTTCTTGGAAAGAGGGAATGACTAATAATTAACATGAAGATTAATGTTGTGGTTGAAAGTGACGAACCAATAAAATAGAAAAGGATATATAAACGGATATAGTTCATTTTGTGTATCGCGCATTGATTTTTCATATTTATTTTAAATTCATTCATTTAGGGGCATATAATTTTCTTTTCGAAATTTTAGTCTTCTATTTATTATTTAGTTTCTAATTTCTACTCTTCATTCTCCCAAAAGTTATCAAGAGAATCTACACAGATCTCATCTGGTCGTAAATACATAGTTTCAATTTTGTTAACCTTATCGCTAAGTACAAGCAGTTCCAAGTCTAATTTAATCAATCCCAGCAATGCCGCGGTAGGTGCTATCCTTTCTAAAAAGTTTCTAGTAGCATTAGCAAATTCTGCAAATACTTCAGGTGGTACAGTGTCGTCCGTTTCTTCTACATTCTTTTGTAATTCTTCGATATTTTCTAACGCGTCTTTTGTTTTCAGAATTTCGCCGAGAAATTCTTTTGCAACACTTGTAGCGAAATTCAATTGCTCAACAGCACATAAACCTGTATTTTGAATGCCCAGCTCTTCATACGCTTCGGCCAATTTACAATGTATTGAATGTTGCAACTTCGAGGTGGCTAAACCTCCTTTATCACCTTCTTCTTCTTCTTCTTCGTCCTCTTCCTCTTCCTCCATTTCTTCTTCGTCTTCGTGGATTTCTACTGAGCTTGGGAAAGCAGCTTCTAACAATTCCTTCAAAAGAGCCTGTATTAGTTTTTCACGAATTAAGGCAGCCCTTACAACAAATTCAACCGTAGGAGCAAAATCCAATGAATTTTTCGAACCAAAAGAATCATTTGATTCTACTCGTAAATTATCATTATTCCGCACAGATATGGAAACAGGGCAAGTGCCAGGAATCAAAGGGGGCTTTATTCCGTTGTCAAAAGAGTAGCCCATTTCAAAACAAAATTCTTGAAATGTATACAAATCATAAGTTTTCCCTGTTTTCCAATTAAATTTTAGAAACTCTTCATATGCCAGACGTCGACTATGAGCTCTCATAGAATTTGGATAGCGAAAACGTTGTAACTTTCGGATTTTCGTCATTGCATTCTAGATAATAAGGCAGAAATATCTATTTATGCATAACATTTACCTATACATTGCCCCTTAAGAACATTCAAAAAATTTAGTAACGAATCGTACATTGACATCGTTGAAGTATTTGACACCCATTTTTTGAAGGGCAGTTGCATCTATGAGACCTAACTTACGTCCATCTATATTGTTCATAAGAAACATCTCCTACAACATAAAGAAATAAACATCAACTATAATTTGTCTCTATATTCTATATACTCATTACTTAGAAAACGACTGGACAGGGATGTTTATTTCAAAAATCAATGAATTATGTGCATTTGTATACTTTTAAGTTTGAAAGACCACATTTCACCAACCACTCAGCCAATTGCTCTTTGCTCCAATAATACCAACCATGAAGAGATGGATCTTTTGCATATTTGTATTTTTTCTTAGCACACAAAACTGTTTTAGCCAAAGTTATGACGTTCTCCAGATTCCTTTATAATCAAAAATATTATCATATATGGATGGATTATCATTACTGGCAATTATTTTACTGTCACACAGTATTATCTATCTATTTATTCTAACTTATTCAATTGCCAAATTTTTCAAAGCGTAAGAGTACAAAAATAACTCACTCCTCTTGTAAGTAAACTACTTTAGTCCGGGATTTGACCAACGTTTTTGAGTATTCCATCCATGCCGCTTTGTCTTTAGGAACGAAAATGCTTGAGTTATATGAAACTTCGGATTCGGTCTGACTTGTTACCGAAGACTTAATTGTTGGACTACGGATAATGCTAAAGCTTACATCTTTATTTTCGGCCATGATTATTAGATTTATTTGCTGTTATTAACTCGTAGTCTTAAATGCTTATAAATATGACAGAGAATTTAATTTTGCAAACTTGAATATCATTTTGGCAAATCGAATTGGCTTATTTTATTGTGAAATGGCAATGTGTATTTACACTGTTGTCTCCGTAGAGTAATAGAGAATCTCGGCGGAAGAAGGGCATCCAACTTTATTAGAATTTAATATCCTTGACGACTTGATATTTTTACTTGTTGGGGTGATGAACGGTACCCGAAGTCCAATTTCAC
>JAAAYG020033047.1:0-32603 GCA_009936455.2 Tomocerus minor
AACTGCATGCGCGCTTTAATTGTATACTTTTTAATGGGCGTCTTAATTTGCTTAGGAACAGCGGTCCTCTCAATTAAATCTGGAAATAGTACCAGAACCAACCGATCCTTCAGATGCAGGTACGTTGATTTAAAATAACTCCCGTGAGTACTATTAACAGAATATTTCTTGTCAGGAAGAGATTTTAATATTTTGTTTGTATTGCAGCAGTTCCTATGACTCCCTTGAACCCAAGTACATTTGCATTACCCGAAACCCCACCTCTGTCCACTTCCAGTGTGGAGAAGCGAGGCACTGAAATTCAAGAGGAAATTCAAGCTAAACGTACAAAGCAAAGTTCTCCTTCGTTGCCGGAGAAGAAAGGGAAGGAAAAGCGGCCGGCTCCACGACCACCGACAGAAATCGAGGTGGACAAAGAAAAGGACAGTAGCAAAAGAAATAGTTCAAATGTACCAACGGTGAGCAATACGAATGGGCCCAACTTGGAGAGGACGTCGCAGTCGACTACGTCCCCTGCTGCCGTCATCCCCACTGCAACAGAACATTCCCTTGTACCTCAGTCAGAAGTGACAAACAAAGAGTCGTCCAAGTCTTCGGCAGATTCCACAGAGCTAAAACCTTCAAGTCCCACGGCAAAATCTGAACTCACTCGTAAAGATCCCGTAGAAAGTAGGGAAGTGGTTGATTCGTCGGGGAAACATAAAGATAAGTTAAAGCATGAATTTGTGGAGCCGGCTGGGGCCTTAGAGAAGGAGATTGGGAGCGAGGAGAGTGTGAAGTCAGGGAAGAAGCAAAACAAGTCAAATATTAACAAATCAAGTGCAAATGAGAGCCCAGTTTCGAAGAGTGAAGGGAAGGAGCGGCCCAAGTCTGGAAATGTAAGCCTGAATGTCGGAGTGGAAATCCTTTCAAATGAAGCCAATGCAGACGGAAGTGACGCAACGCAAAAACAGTCCCAGAAGTCCCCTAAAAGCCCTTCACCAAGATTGAATCATGCTAATAGTGTTCCGCCACTTCCAAGTCAAACTAAGAGTAATCATAATGTTGTGTCGCTGCCATTGTCTTCTAAGTCGAAACCTCATAGCAATGATAGTTCAAATAATCGTCGAAAATCTCCACCGCAGGGAAAAGATGGAGTTACCAATGTTAGCATAGACTCGGGACGATCTTCGGAACCATCCTCTCGTCCTAAAAAAGGGTCCTCAAAACCAAAATCTGACAAAAGGTTGGACAAAACATTTAGTCTACCTGAGACTGTAACTGTAGTTCCTATCTCCTCTTCTGAGCCCGTAAGTGTAGTCAGTGTTAATAATGAAGAAGTTACAGTGCTAAGACACGATTCAACCCCCACAGTCGTCACCGTCAGTTCTGCCCCCGACCAGCATCACACACAAGAAGAGACCTCAGTGTCCATTGTCTCTCCTTCCAGTGACCAGGTTCGTAGCCACTTCATCTCCAGCCTCCTTTTATCTTTTATTTATCGTGTCTTAAAACATCTTTTTCTCTTTAGGTTGTTGTTGTTGCTAATAGCACCAACAAGACTTGGCTCAGCTCTAATGATCTTCAAGAGGAAGGATCATTCCGTGTTGAGAATCAAACAGTAACCACTCCGTCCTCAACTCCCAGCACTCTCGACAGAAGAACAACGAAAGGGAGGAAACTAGACGACAGCGAAGTCATTGTTTTTAGCCCTGCTACATCTGAGCATATTCCTAGTAGTGATATTTATGAACAAAGTATGCTTTTATATGCATTGAACTACAAAAGACTGTGAATTTGTAATTACTTGGGCATATTACTGACATGTAACGCATATCTTGATTAATTTCGACAGATCTTAATATCAGTCACATTTCCGTAGTCGCTGTGGGTGAGGATAGCCCAGATGTATGGTCAGCTTCGAAGAATAATATTAGCGCAGTTTTGGTGCAACCACCCAATAATGGTAAGCTTTAATCATGTGATTTATTTTGCCGATTGGAGTTTTGAGTTTTGAATCTGCGCTAAACATAATTGACAATGTGTTTTTAAGATGATGCACCAATATCGATTGTTGTTGAGGGCACAACAATTGAATCAACGGACGTTGATACTGTGCCGGATATGAAAAACCAAGATAGAATGCGAGGCAGTGCTGACTATCGACGCGGTAAAACTGATGGTGGGAGCAGACCCATATCTGACGGTTACTACCTCAGTCAAAAATCTCATTGGTCTCCTCAGGTAAGCATCGTATATCCTATTACTTGAAACAATACTATTTTGATAGTGATCGAGTTTTTAGAATTTTTATAACTTGACACATTGATAAAATTTGACTTGTAATTGAATACTATTGAAAATCTTTTATTTACTTTGATTTTTAGCCGGATGGAGGTAAAAAGGATATCAAAAAGAGCAACAAGACAAATGTTTCAACGTCTTTAAAAGACATACCGTCAAAAATAAAAGATGAAAATGAAGCGTCCAGTGCTGCTAGTTTAGATAGAGCCGAGCGTCAGAAAAAGAATGCTTTCAATGGTCAAGTAATTCGTCCTGGTTCAACAAAGCCTACACATTCTAGGAATAGGCAAGGATTTTTTATTTTTATTATCATCATCAATGAAACTATAAAATACATTTCCATTTTTAATAATGACGATTATGTTCAGATCGGACGCTGAGTCTGTTTCTACTTCGGTCAGTCAAGATAGCAATAAAGAAAACCATGGGTCCACACCTTCACCGTCCAGTTCTACAGTTGCAGGGGACGATGAAGTCGTCCTGCGCCGTAAACCAGATGCAAAGGTAAATTAAAAAGATCGTGGAAATAGTGTTTGTAGAATTGAATCTAACTATTTAATCTTTGTGGCGTAGGATCGAGCAAGGCTGAGAGAAGAGACCAATTTTAAGAAAAAGACTCGTAAGCGCACAAGGAAGTTCGAAGTTGATGGAGTGATTGTGACCACCACCACTTCGAAAGTTGTGTACGGCGATGATGACGAATCAGTGACTAATTATCATTTGAATAGAAAGCAGGAACTGCGGGAATTCAAATTACTGCAAAAACAAGAGCAAAAGCAGTGTCAAGATTTAACTTTTAAGGCTCATTTAGCTTGTGAAGCTCAAGTTAGTAATATTTTTTCAATCAATTTCAATTAATCAATTAGTACTTTTCAAATAAATAACTAATAAATGTTTTTTTGTTTTTAAAGGAGAAACGTTTCGAACAAGAAAAAATTAATTTGATTCGAATGTTTGAGACTGACATGGATAGTAAGGCAAGACTGCAAAAACAACAGGTGGAAAAGACTGAGCAAACCCAAGAAAATGAACTTCGTCAAATGTCAAAGAAAATTCGTTCAGACCAAGTAAGCATTGGATACTTAAAACAATAAGTTGCACTGATTAATTTTGGGGACGTATTCTGTACTAATAAAGTATGATGTTTGTGCAGGAAAAAGAAATGCGATTGTTTAGAGAAGGCTTAAAACAAGAGTTGAAGTTATTGAAGCAAGAAGTCGATGAAATGCCAAAGGACCAAAGGAAAAATGCCTGGAGAAATAGAAAGGAACAACTGGACAGAGATCAACACGATCGAGTAATTTTTAATTTTAGACCCTACTTGGATTTTTATTTGGAATTTGCCAAATTCATTTAACAATATTTTATATTTCTTCAATCACAGGAAAAACAGTTTTTGGAAAAGCTCAACGAAAGTCACGATTCAAGAATGAAACGAGAAAACGAAATCCATCGAGCCCAAATAGCGAAAATGGAACGACATTATCTAGAGCAGCGCCATGAGGTAAAATTTTGACTTTTCCGTACTTTGTATTACTTGAAGGCAGTTTTGTAAATGCAATTATGTTAATCTGACTTATGCAGAGAATTCGTCGACACAATAAAGCTTTGTGGGAGATTGAAGAGGCGCATATGAAAGAACGCCATCAACTGAAGAAAAGGCAAATTAAAGAGAGTTTCAATCTTCAAAGGCATCAGGTATTAACTTAATAATTCGCTACTATATTGGAACTTAGAAAGACCTAAAAAGACTGTCGACTGACAATATACTTCTTACGCACAATATTTATTTATACATAGTCATTATAAAATGTTTGATTTATTTTAGATGTTAATTCGTCACGAGAAAGAGTTGGAACACCATCGCCGTGTAAGTGGACGACGAGAAGAAGAGTTAATTAAACGCCAGGCTGCTGAGAAGCGTGCGTTACCAAAGCGAATTCGCAGCGAAATGAAAGTCAGAGAAATGATGTTCAGGGAATCGCTTCGTATTCATGCCCCGGGCTCTACCCCTGCCACTGGCCCCGAAGACGAGAAAGAGAAACTTAGAAAGGTCATTATATTTTCATGGAATTATATTTCCGCGTATGCCTCAGTCTCAGCAATGTGTATTTTTTAAATAGTTCCAAGAGCAAGAAAAGAAAAAATATAAAGCTGAACAGCAACGGTTGGACGACAAACATGCTCGTCAATTGGAAGAAACTCGTGGAAATTCTGAAGCTGCAAAACGAGAGTTGGAGCAGCTGCAGAATGAAAAACGTAAGAAAATAATGTGTATTCTATGTGTATAATTGAAATGAGATATTGTGGTAGTATTAAACGTTTTTGTTTATTGTTGTAGGAGCGTTGCTGACTCAGCACGAAGACATGAAGATCAAGGAGCTAGACGAGATGTGTGCTCTAGCTTTGAGAAACTTCAAATCGGAAATTCCTCCTAAACTGGAGGTAAGAAAAGAAAATTTTATTGAAAATATTTAAATTTTGAGGTTTACATAATTTGCTGATGATTTGCTTTTGATCAACAGAAATTGGAAAGTGATTTTATGAACCAAATTATGGAACAACGACGATTTTATGGCGATATGTCCGTCAGTGAAATTTCAGAATCCGTGTCAATGCAAAGCAACAGTGTGTCTTTTCATTCTGAGAGCTCGACTCCTTTACCCACTAGTTCTTACTCAAGTCTGGAATCGGAGACATAATCACATCCACCAGTGCCTAACAGAAAAGAATGTAAAATTTTTACGATTGTATTGTACTGTTTCTATTGATAGCTTTTAACTAATTGGTTAATGTGAATTGAATGTAATTGAGCGTAAAGAGAGAGAGAGTAGAAATTGATGAGGGCGTGCTAACAGTAACCAAGTCTGCTGTTACCCGCATGATATCAATTAAAAATGATTTAGTCCTTTGTTACAAACGACTTAACTTTGTAGATAACAATAATAGAAATAGTTGGTTAGTTTACTAATTATTGCATATATTCGCTGTTGTTATTATCCGTGTAAGTGTAATTTGATGTTTTAGAATAGTGCTGAATTTTGTTCATATGCTTTTGCATTGAAGGTGTCTACGTTGTCAACGTTTGGTCAACCTGATGGTATTGCTCTATGTTGGTATAATATATTTAGTAGGTGAAGAAGTGTCGTTACTTACAAATCATTACAGTTATTTAATTTAATGCGTCGGTATCCATTGTCTGCAAGCAAGTGTTTAATTATGATTAAGTTTTAATTCTCCAGCCTGTTTAGTGTATTCAGATAATTTATTACAAAGGATCCAATACTGTTTCTGCTCCAGTCTAACTAAATAAGTATATCAGTAGAATAGTAACAACTAATTGTCAACTCTGGAGAGATGAGAGTTGGCGAAAGTCTAAAAATGTCTCCAAGTCTCCATACTCCATAGTGCCTTTATTTTTCACATTTGCTGTTTGAAGACGTGGAACGTCCACATTTACAATAGGGTTGTGCTATAATTGGCTGTTGTGACTGTGAATCTACTATGTAATAGTTGACTACCAATCATAGTGCTCTTTTCGGAGTGGACGTCGATATGGCAGAAACATCATCTTAACCGAAGCTGATACTTAGGAGATTGGTACACACTACAGTTCATAATATCTTCTTACGTGCCAAAAGCCAAAGCGAGTTTAACTCACTTGGAAAACTTCTGTGTTATTGTATAATGTTAAATGACTTCATTTGTTCCGATTCCAATTCACAAATTGTTTCTCCTTTATTGTTTTATTGTACATGTCCATAGTGTATTTTATTGTTAGACGATTGTGCAATAGGTAGCAGTAGCAGGCTATTTTTCCACTAACAAGTTTAATATCAATATTACATTATAATTACTATAAATGTCAACTATACTTTAACAACTAACAGAACCACTAACATTTTTGATAATAATTACAATTAACTATACATAGCCTTTAGATCAATTAAAATGTTAAGTAATTTATGTTCACATAAAAAGAAAATTGTTGAGAAAGTATCCTTTCATTCTATTTCTTCAATTGCACCAATCATGTACATTTACTGATCTTTTGTTTTAATTGCCTGAATTTGATCATATACTCTGAGAATTACTCGGCATTTGGATTTGTGCATTTTATGATCATCTCATCTCATTTTCCTTCCAAGATTTTCACTGCTTAGTGACGTCTTTCACGCATACGAAATTATTTGCATTAAAACTTTTTAAAATCCCATTTGTACACTGAAATATAAAAAATGCAGGGGAATTGGCGATAACTTGATTTCATTTTGGAGCCATCAATATCATATGATTAACTGTACGCCGCGTTTCGTTTTTTTCCCAATAAAAGTTCGTGAATTTCATGATAGCATTTTGAAAATGATAATACCATACTATAAATGGTGTTATGTCCCAAAGTTTTCGTTTCTAGCATGTATGTACATGCGGCAAAAGATGAAGATGGCTTATGAATAGAAAAAATAACTGTTTATGCTCATAAAGTTTTGAATCCTGCTACACTTAGGTATTAACGAAAAAATTGTGAAAACTCAATGCTTAAAAAACAACTTAGCCAAGTAGGTCTTTTATTATATAGTAGATGCACAGCGCTCACGTGACAAATATTTATTTTAGCTCTAGTTTACACAGAGTCGCTAAAATTTCTCACTCATACTTGCTAATTGAAATTTTATTACTGCTAACAACTCTAATAATTGAATAGGATTAATGAGACAAATTCAATGACAACGGCACGCTATACAAAAACATTTCAAAAGTGTTTTACTCAAAATACGTTACGGTTAGGAAATGATAGGCTCGAAATTATAATTTTAAACGAAGTTTCACACATCTTTCAGAATCAATTTAGTATAACTGATACGCTTTCGATTGCCATTTTTGTAGAAGGTGTGATCGTAAGTTAAATTCTCATTCATAATAGTTGCAAGTAAATAATAAACCACTTTATATTTTAGAAATTAAATTACTTTCATAGAATTATTTCCGTTCATGTGTCTTACGAGAAAAGGTGACAGTTCACTTTCCATATGGCCAGATGCCACCACATGAACAAGATGTCATTAAGGAATGTAGATTCCTGGCAATGGGCTTCTGCTTCATTTAGATTATTTTGTTGTAGACATTTTATTTTTATTATTTTCCAGCGTTTTCTTTCGTTTCTTATTACTTAATGATTGGTATTCTTAAGACAATTTAATCTATTTTATGAAACTATGTATGTAGGATTTATATGATCATAATAAAGTAAAAGCCAATATATGTATTTAATTTAACGACGGATTAAAAACGTGTCAGAATATACTATATAATATAGATATAACATTACAATGAGAGAATGATATAAGAATCCGATGTGGAATTAGTAAAAATACAAACATTCTTTCAATTAACCCATTCAAGAGGAATTGTACATTCATATCAACTCATAAAATTCCAGGACACTAACAACTTATTATGCAACTTTTTCAACCTTCAGACTCCATTACTGACCTAAAAAAGCATTCTGACATAAGATAAACATGTCACACAATTGTCCAACTTAAAAACCGACATATCTACTAAAGAAAAACAACGAGAAAAAATTTTGTGAAAATAATTTAATGGACGATTAATGAAAAATAATTTGAGAAAAAATCAATACTTAAACTTATGACAATGAATTAACAAAATAAGGTCGTCATTCACTCAGAAAAATAAAATATTATTGTAATTTTTGATTTGCCCCAGTATAAAGTATTTTTTGATTTTCTAGAGTGTCTTTCGTTAATTTTAGATTATTCGATATTACTTTATAGTACCAAAGAATAAGCTATGGTTTAAATTAGAAAAATTATTAGGCATTGTTACTGCTATTCCTAGAATTCGCGCTAGAAATAACTTGCTCATTTCATGCACTCATCAAAGTTAAACTGGCAACCATCATTACTACAATTACAATTATAATCAATAATTAACGCTAACATTTTTGAAAAGTGTTTCTAATTCTAGCAATAATCTGTCAAGAAAATGTACTTAAAGTTAAATACATTCCCTAGCAGCATAATATTATTGTTATTAATAGCCAATTAAAGAATTTTTTTATCTACACACACTAAAACTGTAGTTGACGTTTTCCGGAGATAGCTGAAACTGGATGCATGTTGTAGGGTCGTATGCAATTTACATTGATGTTGGGGACCAGAAGTTAAGTTCTCGGAGTTCAGATGGGCGGGGAACATAGCGAACAGTTTTCTTCACAGGTTGGGCATTTTGTGGATGCTGAACTTCAACCTTAGCCTCGTACAAGATATTTCGGCGGTTGACATCCTGATCATTCTATAAACCAAAAATATCAACATTTGTAGCAAACAAAGATTTCACATATATCAATTATTTAGCAGGAAGAAACTAACAATAATATTTGCAATATAATTATTGTGTCAGTGGCTCTTATGTCATTGACTTTTGGGCCATTCATGCTTTTTTAATTGTGAAACTAATTTTGAGCTTGGTTTATATAAACAAATGTCATTGACACTTTTAACCATAAATGAATTGTGCTGCTATAATCGCTAGCAATTAGATTTGGTTTAACTTAATTTATATCCTGGAAAGGGAAATAATTTCAAAGAGGCTTACAGCAGGACGAAATAGCCAACTGCCAGATGAATTTGATGGACCTCCAGTGAAAAATGGGTTTCCAGATCTCCGACTCACCTTTAAATTTACGATAAACATAATGCACAATTTTCGTAAAGCTTTATACATTCACCCGATCATAATTCTGCAATATCCCAAATACGATTTCTGCAAAGGCCCCACGCCCGAACCCACACGTGCATCAATCCAAAGTGTTTTATTTTACTCTCCAAGGACAAAATAACAATTTCAATAAACATGACAAATATTTATTTTATTATGTATTACACTCACTCAGAAAGGATTTACTCTCGTGCAGTATCCCATGTTATTGTATTTTTGTAGAATACATGAAAGAAATCGTGCTATTATAATATTGTCATAAAGAAGTGCAGCATAGCAAGAGAACTGCTCTAATAAATACCCTCTTTAGATTACCATTCATCTTTATTTTCACATCATTTCCTTGTTTTTAATTTATTTTGCTAAGTACTTTATCTGACTGAGTGACTGACAATAAACTATTCATCTGGTTCACACATAGCATTGCATTGACGTAGCGGCTATAAACGTCACACATTTTTTACAGACTGATCCCTCTGACGACTACTCTCCAATAGGACTGCAATAATTATGATTATCATATCATCATGGTCGCCGTCTATTCTGCGCCGTTTTTTAAGACATGGCTAAACTACGGAGATCCTATTCAATTATTATTTTGTTTTCCTTATACACGTACAAGTCGTCAGACGAAGTAGCTCCTCCCATGCTATTCCAGGTATTTAATGTATGCAGTGCAAAAAGTTATTTTTACCCCTTGCAATACACGATAGCCATTTAAAGCTAATGTGTCTTACCAGCATTAGTTAATGCTCTGATACATATTTGTACCTTTTGTTCGTCCATGCTTTCAGCTTTTCTTCCGAAACATCACAGTAAATATTTAACTCAAAGTCCTAATATCGTGAAATAAATAATGACACAACATTTCTATAGAAAAAAGTTGCTGTAAATAATGCTGTTGTTTAATTAGGGGATTGAGCTAGCCAATACAAGATTCAACCCACTCATTCTTGTAGAAAAAGCAAACAAACTAAACTATGCAAACAAGCACAAATACTAATTCCAGATTTATGAATATTTTATGTATTTATTAAAACAAAAGTTTTCGGCACACCAAATTGTACCATACCTCACAATACACTTCATACTAAACACAACACACCATCAGTAGTGGGTTCATAAACTTCATACTTAAATGTAAATAAAACATGAAGACTAGCATGGTATGTTAGTTTTAACTTATAGACCAGTTAAAAAGGGTTTATGACTATGTAAATAAAATAATATCACATTCCTCAGTGAGCAAAATGACTAAGTTTGTACCTTGGAAATTTTTTATAAAATTTGTATTGGGTCATACTTAAAGTTTGAGCAATAATTTTTAGTCAAAAATACGAGTTGTCTTGTATCGAGTAAAATTGGCAAAAAATATCTGAGTAAGGCTCGTACAAGAAACATATTCTTTATCTTCAGTCTAGTAATGGATACAGGAATATAGCCCCTTTAACTGAAGACAATGAAAATATTTGGATTGTAAAAAAATTGGTTTGTATTCAGTTTCATATCTTGATCTCTGATATTTAAGAAAATTGAACACTGGATTCTAAGTAAATATCTTAGGGTAAATCTGTATTGTAGTACAGAACAGAAATATCAAAATCTGTGCTTCCATGACTATAGTAGCAAAACTGAAAAATACATGCAGTAGGTAAAAAAGCAGATTCGCTCACTCTTGTAGACTTTCACATAAAGCTTTCACATTTGCATTTGCCATAAAAGTAGGCACTTGTAGCTATTTACCCCAGACAAAGTCACACGAGTAAAAATGCATTCATCTTCAAGTTCTTAAATCATTAAAACAAGTCACCCACGAATGAGGAAATAAACAATACGGAGGAATGACTCCGACAGGGTTAGTTAGTGAAACGTAATTAGTAGTAAATAACTAAAAGAAGAAGGATGGGGTTTGATTAGAAAAGAGTCGACGGGGACAAAAGGCGCAGACAGTGAACAACGCTGACATCCAAAATGTGCTCCAGGGTAAAAATATTCCTGAAAATAAGAACCTGGGGTGAGCAGGTGGGTGTGATTGCCGGCGTAGAGCAAGGAGTCACATCTGGAGTGCATGGAACTGACCAATTTCCAGTGAATTTGTCAACTAATCGCTTAGAGCCTCCTTCATCAGTAAAGATCTGCAATGGATTTTAAAGTAATAAAAGTCTGTTTTAGACTCAATTTGAACAGATTTAAAAGTGTCTGTAGGTAGAGGTAGGTAGAAGTATTCTAGATCAGGTTGGGTTGGGATTGGGATGCCACACGCAGAGAAAACTCTGTCACTCCCCGCCTTCTCCACTGAGTCAAAGTGACGAGTGAGCGAGAGAAAAGTTGCGACGGTGATCCCTGTGTCCATTTCTGTGTTAACTGTGGCATGGCTCTACTCTCTGCTAACAACAATACTGCAGCTAGTAGGGTGAGGTGGCTGGGAGCTATGGGTCGCTCGCTCTACGTGAATATTTACAGCTCCTAGGCCTACACCATTGGCAAAAAGGCTGACGGAGGAGCTTCAAAAAGCCAGTTAGCAACTTGGCAGTAGACTTGAGGCAGAAGACGACGAAAGAGCATTAACGAAAGCAACATAAAAGCAAAGAACACGTATTCCTGCCACTACCACCTTAGCATTAGTTACAGATATCCTATGAATCCTCCTCTGGCAATAGAAAGCTACGCAGTGGTAGCTAACGGGAACAGACAGCCAATGTGTGTGAGTGTGCAGTAGCAGAATGGACTCATCCCCTGCAAGACATCCGCGTTTTGAATCTGAAGGAACATCTTCTATCTTCAGCTCCCCTCTCCTACAATATTCTACTAATCGTTACCTCTCGATTAGAAAAGAGACTTGATTCCGTGTGAAATGATATAATGTGGCTTTGTTGCATGGCGTTGCGTCGTGGGGTATTAAAAAACAGTAATTCTATAGGTAAAGGTACCTGATGTGCGTGCACTGTCCTTCGATGAGGACGCAGTGCTAGAATCACGTTCAGAGTGACAAGAAAATGAAAGAGGGACGTACCATTGACGGAGTATCAATCGGTGTCATCGCAGAGTCATGTTTGTCCTGCTTCCGGTCCATGTTGTTCTGCAGACCTGCAATAGTCAAAGATTCTTCGGAACTTCCTCCCGTCGTGTTCAACTGCAAAAGTCGGGCCGGAAGGATAGTGAGAGCTGCCTGGGTGGACGCCAAGTTGGCTAGCGACGCTGAGGAGACGGAGTTGAAGAAATTGGAGGCGTCGGAAGTTGTGCACTCGATTGAGGCAGATCTCTTTTCCATATGAGTGAGGGCACTTCCAAGGTCCGGCGAAGTTTCGGCTCTTGAGGAACGTCGCTTTTGACTTTGGATACACTCAACTAAAATACGAAGGACAGTGCTGTAAATTTCACTCTTTTCGCTCGGAGGACGAAGACGGCTTTTGGGAAAAGGGAACATTGTCAAACAGAGTTTTTTTAAGACAAGAGAGTGAGTGAGAGAGTGAGTGCTATGAAGTACAGAGGCACAGACAGGCAGAGAGTCAGGTCAGAGTGTGAGATTCTGATTTAGAGTCAGGGAATCAACTCAAAATTCAACAAATGCAACACTACAGGGTCGGATCTTGTCCTCACAAGACAATTAGAACAGAACTAGAGGAAATGGAAACTTGGAGAGTGAGTCTTGGTTAAAATTCAAAATTACCAGCTGCGTTATTGTGTCCACTTCTGTGTCGATTGTTTAGATAGAGAAAACCGTCGGATGGAGGAGTGTTACAAATATCCGTATAGTCGTATCTGCTGAATTACAATATCACAAAAACCTTGCTATTTTCAAACAAATTAGTTCTTAACTAATTAACTACTAGTAGTCTAGCCTAGTCAAAAGCCGTCAGCAACTCTAGCGACTCAGAGAGAACAAAGGAAATAGCTTTAGAGTCTGCTCTTACAAAATTATTTCATTTGACAAACTACAGAGTCGACTACGTCTAGATGCAGTAACTACGGCTATTTGGCTATAATAATGGCTAATGGCTCCACATCAATTACTCCAAAACAGAACAGAACACCAGTACCAAAAACCATAGATAGATATAACACAATAATCAAAATTAATTACAGCTAAAGTTCCATCAACCTCTATTCTTTATAAGTACACAATGGTAAATACAGTTTAATGGCTAGATTTAATGATTGCAAAATATTCCTAATAATTAATAATATAATAGGTACATACATACATACGACAAACTTGCAAGCGTAAAATAACTACACGCCGATATTACATTAAAGTACTACTGCTACCAATAAGAATTAGACAATCAGAAAATAAGAAAACAGATAGATTTGAGAAAAGACCCCAACCATGAAAATAAAATAAACGACAAAATATTTTCAGTCAGATTCAGAAGAATGACAATGAAAGAAAGATAATAACCAATGAAAACCAGAAAATACAGAGAAAATAAAATGTAGTAGTAAATAGTCTATCAGTCGGCTCTAATGCTTTGTAAGGGCTACAACTACGAGGACAGTAACTGTAATTAGCAGGTAATTATTATTAAGTTGAAAACAGCTGGAAAATGCGAAACCTTTCAGCGGCTCGCTTCATCCATCTGGGCATTGACATTCCAGGTAGCGATTTTTCACAGTTGTCTGAAGAATCCATTGCTCTGTCGCTGCCTATAAGTATAGTATAGGTAAACGGTCAGTACTTTTACGCTCACCTTAATTTAATTGCATTCATGTGAACAGAAAGGGTGGGTGAAGCTCTCTAATGTCTTATATTATGTCCTCTCGAAGATTACGATGGCAATACACATCTCCTTCGTAGCCTTCAATGGAAATTACCCTGACGATAGTATGAAGCTGCAGCTGCCAATCCCTACCCCTGACACAGAAACTGTTTAGTTTTATGAACTGATACATTACCACACAGCCAATAATTAGCACAACGATGAAAACGTCCAAAATCAAAATCCTTTCACTACCACAATATTCTGCACTGTTCTCTCACAAAAATCTCCTTTTCCGTCTTTTACGATATCAAGCGAATATTTTTCAACTTTGTTCAACTCTGTCACTTTGTCCAGCACTGGTCACCATTTGGAAGGAAAAGTTTCATATCCTACATAATATATGTAGCAATCGTAATTTCACAACCGCGACCCATATCTGAATTCTTCGTACGCAGGCAAAATAAAAATTACGAAATGCTCACAGATAAAAAACAGAAATCACTTTCCTCGGAGACGCCGCTCTGTCTACTCTTTTCCTTGCTTTGCTCAACTAATTCAACTCCTCTCAAAAAAGCTGATCTTAAGAAACTGCCGATGAACTATCTCAAACTTCTTTAGCTCAGTTCTGTTTGTTAGTCTTTGAACCCCATATATGTAATGATCAATCTAAAGAAACTTCTGTCTTATGACATTCTATTCCAGGATATTAATTTCTTATTTTTATGTACGAAACCAGATAGCAACAGCAAACCACCATTGACAATTTTATAAAGATGTCATAAGCCACTCTCTGTCATGTAAATGTAACCATCAATCTAATGAATCCTTTATTATAAGCTCATCTTAAATATATTTCTCGTGTATACCCTGAAAAGGTCCGGAGGTCACACCAGGTCACCGTACCCTTACAATATATTGTAAACCAAGGAATAAAATAATTCTAAAATCCTGGTGTATACACCTCGGCTTATAATGAAGCATTCTGTCCGTATCTCTATTAGATTAATTCAAGTAGGCATAAGCTACTCACAATAGTACATGTTCTATTTGAATGACGTATTTTGCCCCTACTTTTTTAATGTACTTAGCTATATACTAAATTGGCTTAACATGATAGCATACATAAAGAGGATAAAAATGATACATTTTATTCTTTATTTTATGTCATCCATTCGGTATGCTCTATACTATTTATTCATTTTGTGTATAGGAAAATAATTGTGAGTGACTAGTGACTACCAATAAAGATGAGAAGAAATGGTGAAAAGTTTTGGTCCACTCTAAAGAGATAGCCTCAGTGACCTTTATCCTCCAAATAAACATTAGATGACATGCAATGCGCTTTCCACTCTAATCATTGTGATTTAATATCGGAGATGATGAAATCGTTTACCATAAACCCCATGGACTCAGTTTGTTTTCTATCACGTTCCCCTCACAAGAACCTTTCTTTCATTTTCTAATAACATGTCCAAATACCGATATCATTCTAGCTACATATCCCTATCGTCCTTTGCTGTCAGCTTTGGAATCCTCACTATTCTGGACAACTACATCATTCAATCAGTTGCTCAAATCGTGCCATTGAGAGACGAGTATAAATTGTGTACACATATTTTTACCCTTTTTCCAATTTCAACGTTTGTCGTTGATTCATCTTTCAATCAACCAGAACTAAGCGTTCCCATAACAATTTTATTTGTTTTCCCTTATTTTACTCTTAGAAGGGGCTCAAATATTTCCATTTTTCATCAAAATGGAGAAAAAATTAGAGTTTTCAGAACTAAAATTCATGAATTTCCACATGGGTTTCTTATTCTTTTTTCTTTCGTAGGTAAAAATAAAATGTATAAATAAAATTTATTAGTAAGTATGCAAAAAAATTAAGCACATAATTCTATATACGTCAAGTCTTGACTCCCTCGCATGATCTTTTGTACCTATAACCTGCATCCGAGCAGTTCAGCAAAAGTCTAATGAAGAAGAATATAAAAAATTGTGCGTGTACGAATAAAACTAGAACTTGCGTCATTGCAAAATACTTGGAAATGTAAAGAAAAATGAAACGTTTAATTAATAATTCTTATAGTGCAAAATGAAACAGCTGAAGATGAGGGTGTGCTAGTTGTTAATTAAACGGTTCATTTTTTATGGTTCACCTTTGTCCCTTTCACAAGAATCTTGTACATAGCATTTGAACGCTCCGTTAATGAGATCACAGGCCAATCTCAATTGGGCTTCAGTTTTATTCCATTTAAATAGTAAATAATATTCTGTCAATTATAGGATACATAATAATGTATCACATTTATGATGGTAGTTAATAGTTACCACCGTAGTTATAATATATCATGCTAATTAATAGTACAAAACGTACTAAAGGACAAGATCTAACTTGATTTTTCATCTAGTAAAGCCATATTCATGTACATACATAATCGGTCGGACCATTCCTTCCTACTCAATGCCAAAATGCCAATTGTGCCAATGCAACAGTACACTTGCAACAAAAAAATTACCAATATTTATTAGGACAACTTCTAAAAACAGTACTATATACAGATGCTTCTACTCATGGTTCAAAGTGGTCAACCTATTTTTACTGTAGTAGAAATGGAATGGTTAGAACATGAATTCCTGTAATTATAGCATAGCTACTTATAGCCCAGAAACCAGAAGAAGGCTTCCTAAATGGGTTAACTGGTTAACTAAGTAATTAACTTTCCGATTAAATTGGACTGTACTTTCACTGAATAATATATTGGTTATTAACTTTTGTACTAGCTCGTGCGCAAACTATTGACTTTATTGTCTGCATAAGCAGCAGTTTCTAAGTAAAGACGTTGTCATGTAAAATACTACTAATAGAACCCTCAAGTTTTCTTGAGGCCTCTACATTCAATGCAAACTGTACTAGTACCTGCTGCATGAATATGCTTTTATTTAATTTTTATGCACAAAACGACCAAGTTTAACTATTCTCGCAACTAAGGCTGGTAATAACGGAAAAACTACAAGTGCATGACCTGACTAAATTGCACACAAAGTTAGTTAATCCCAATTTGGTATAAAAATAGCAGAGAAAACTATAAAACTAAAAACTGTATCCAGCGAGGGGTTTTAATTTTAAGAGTATTATCTGTATGTCTATTTGAAAAATTAGATTACAACATTTATTTGGTGAAATGAATATTGAATTAATGTTTAGTCAATAAGGATTAAAACAACAATAGACTCATTGATATATCTAATAGTAAGTACCTATCTTAAACCAATAGATTTTGTATAGTGTTGTATAGGTTGAGTAACTCCATTTTGGACCTAAATTATGCATTCGATTATTCATATACTCGTGTAGTCTTAGTTGTAGTAGGTACTCATAAACTTTTTTTCGTCACAGATCGTTCAAAAATCTCTTAGCAAATGAAAAACAACATTGCAGTCGGATTTTATGTCTGTAGTTAAATTTAATGGATAAAGATTAGCCCAAAATGTATGCAATCATTGCGACACCAACTCTGTGGTTGGTGAGTGGCGGAAAAGAACGGGAAATACTGATGTTCTTCTATCCCAGCCCTAAGTATGTATTAACGAAATGTGCCCATAATAAATAGTCGAAAATAGGAATCTGCCTCTAAAAAATAAAGGTCCAATTTGCAATTTCAATGTTTTAATACAGCAATTGTAAATTGTGTCCTACTTTCCACTAAAATCACATGCTATATGTTAGTTAGAATAAAAATCAGTAAAGTTACAGTTTACTTGGTGTATATCAATTCGATGGCCAACACAATTAACTAATGACTATGACTATTGACTGCCTCCGACGGACTGATTGTTTACAAACAGCTAGATAACTGCGTCTCTGAAAGTTAATAAAAGTAGGTCTATCTACCTATTTATCACCAGTGTGATTATATTTATTTTACACTTACATACCTAGGTTTATTACCTAAGTCACACCTGCGCATAATATCTAGTTATGATAATGATCTACTCTTCGCTGCAAATTACATTTCGTTCTATCTTTCCATAGCCAAGACTTTTCCACAGCAAAATGCACCTTATTGTATTTTTTGAACTTGACAATCAGTAAAGGCAAACCTTTTTTGTATATTTTTTGCAAATAATAATAATACGCAAAATGTGAATGCTTTTATAATGTCTATTTTCTGTTTTCCTTAAAGGTAATATAATATGAGTACCTACTGCATCACTAAATAATTTGCTTACAAACAATTATTATAGTTAGGGAAAGGCGTACACAACATTGTCATTAAATTTTAAAGCAAAAGGCAACCGACAAATGATGTAATTGTGTATCATAGGAAAGACACAATTATTTTTGCTTCTTTTTATAGAACTATAGAATAACAGACGTTCTCCGCTATCTCCCTCTTACTAACCAACTAGTAGTCTAATAATTTCACGATGAAAGTCGAACATTTCTAATGCAGAGCCCAATGGATTAATATTTATTAGAAGAGAGCTCTTCTCACGAGTAGAGTGCATGACGTTCGATCGGGCAATGGCCAATTGGCTTTCAAGTAACACAACCCTACAGGCACTATACAAACTACACGTCTAACGAGATCTTTCTGGCAAACTAACTGAATATCTATATAGAGTTAACGATACTTTTGCTTTAGCTATCTACACTACAGTTAAGAATCAGATGTGCAGTGCAATAATAACATTTGCAGTGCTACATAATTCATTTACATTTTATATTATTTGCGACTGAGACCTGCAATCACGCCGTACCTCCTCCGGCAGGCAGATAGGTAGCTTTCTTTTCAATAGCATTCAGTCTTTCTACACTGCCGGATTTAGTACATGCAATACTATTGACAGCACCAAACTGGTAAAAACTAGAAAAGTTGTCTTATGTTCATAATGCCCTCTAAGCGTCCTATATGTTGTCTTACGTCACGCAATCCAAATTATCCATTACTAATGTAACCTGAGCAGTAAACTTTTATTAACAGACTATCACAAAAATATGCATAAAGTAAAACGACTAATATTGTCTAGTAAATTAAAATAACTGTGCAAGGTTTACTTTCTAGACAAGCAGACGCTGTTATCCATTCGAATAACATTGTATTTCATTAAAACTTGTCGATACATTATTATACTTATTATTATAACAATGACAACCTTTTGCTTATTACAATTATGTCTTAAACCGACGAACAAAAGCAAACATCGTCCTACACCAGCAAAAACTTTGCTCCTTCCCAATTAAACGTTTGCAAGAATTGATATAATATAATTAGTAATGAAAGATAGCTGTTGTTGTAAATCCAACAAAGCACAATATCAAACCAAAATCAAAGTGAACTTGGAGTAAAGTTCTGTCTTCCATATTTCATGTTTCGCTATTAAAACAACTTTGTTTAAAAGCTTGCCAATTTGAAATAATCTGATTTCAAAGTAAATTACAGAAATTCAAAACCGACTTAGAATATGATATTACAGTAAACGGGAAAAACCTTTTTATTGAAAGATATTACTATGAAAGTGAAAAATCATCAATAACTTTCTTGAAAGTGCGCATTCAGTAAAAGCAGTAAGCACCAAAGAAAGGTTTTGGGTTTTACAGCTTTTACAAAAAAATGGATGCAATATTTAACTGTTAAAAAACAGATTGCAACTGGAAGATAGGACAAGATACTAAACTGCACCGCGGTAATTATGTTGGCACTGACTATAACCACCGCCTTGTGGCATTGTAGTAGTATGGGTATATTCTGATTTCAAATAGGCATATTCAGTTGCATGAAGAGGCCATAGATAGGCATCTGTCGACGAGCGTCGTGTATCATGAAGAATATTATTGATGTCCAAACACCATATCCTGCTGCCAGTACTGCCTAACCAATAGTTTAGGCATCAAATAATTACAATTTCCATGTGGTTACTGTCGATACATACAAGTGTCAGTGTGCTCTTTATCTCATTTCAAATGCATTTAACAAACACGATGACGCAGAACTAGAAGCTTCGCCGATGATTTTATTAACTTACTTACAAACGACTATCAAGTGATATGACATAATGTAGCCTTTTGCTTTGTTATCAATTGCTTTTGGTTGTTATCTATCAGTTTCACATTTGTATTTTTGTATTTTTAAAGACTTAAATTACTTTATAATGACTTTGTTTATGTTTTTGCCCTGCAAAGACTATAATTGTTTCGAACATTGGTCTTCGTCATAGTAAAAAATATCGATTTAAAAATACGAACTTTTAAAGGTTAATCAATGAAATTTATACAACGTAGCAACAGGCGTAAAGGGGAAAAACCTTAAATGTGTGGCGGAGGAGAATGACCTTAAGTCTATAATTAATATTAGCTTGGAAATAAGGAGTTATTTTTACATCTCTTTAATTCTTGTTTTATAAACTTATTACCTACCTGACTTCCAAAATTACTTATTAAGAAGAAAATGGAGATGCTATTCTCAATGTCATTTAATATGCGAACGGGAGACTTCTTAAGGAAACGTGCAGACTATTTATTCGCATTCGTTATTCTGAACAATAGTATTTAATCTAAATGTTATGGCACCACCGTATATTTTCTCAACAATTTATCAAAAGTCTCATGATCTGGAAATCATGAATAACGGTCTTTATTAGAACAGGAAGCAAAAAAGATATTGTTTGAAACGAGGTAGATGATGGAGGGTCGGCGTAAACAAGATTCGACAACTAAGTGCTAAACTATATATATCTATGCATTTTATGGCTATCATATAATAATGTTAATTATCGAAGTTCGTTGACTAGAGGATTACCTCATAGTATATAGTTAAGGAATGCTACTGTATATGTATGTACAAGAGATTTACAAACAAGTTGCAGGTGCAGAGCTAAATAGACGCCAATAGTGCAAGGAGGCATGCAAAGAGAGTAGAGAACTATAGAATTAGAAATATGTACGCAAAATTGTGATAGAAAACGGAAGCACCGTACCCCATCAAAGTCCATAGTCCCTAACCGGACAGAAAATCTTAATTAGGATAATGGTTCTTCTTACTCCTCGCCAAAGTTAATTGTTTTACTTATGCTGACTATTGTGCAATCGTATTTATTTCCAATATGGTTTATTGAACTGAAGAATTGGATTTGCTGTCACCGATTAAAATGTAAGTCTAATCCTCTTAGTTATATATCGTTAATATAAAGTTGGATCTTCCATTTCATAAGGGATTATTGCAGAGAAGAACGGAAATGTCTATATTTAGCTCACTCTTTAATGGAAAATATATTTTTGAAACCTGCCATCTCCTACGGAAATTCTATTATAGGCCGGACACAAAATAATACAAGAATAGCGTATGTACAATAATGCAATGAGAAATTAACAACAGAAAAGGAATTGGTATTCTTTGCTTACCTTACTCCTACGTAAGAAAGTAGATTAACGCGCAGCAACTGTCAACAAAGATTATCAGGAGCAGCAAACAGCAAACGAACTTTGCTCTGGTGAAAATTGAGTTGGAAAGTTTTGGGAGAGTGAGAAAATTCGCGGCTTAGAATCCTCTTTCGCAAATATCTGTGTTTAACCAATAATTAAACATGTAGTAACTATAAATAATACTGAGCGATGCAATTATCGTGATGGGAAGTTCTTCGGCGAGTTTAGTCTGTCGCTGAATTTTACACACTGACTTAGGCAACGATATGAATCTAACACGTACTGACGTATTTATGGTATCGGTTGGGGGGAACGATTTCTGATTTCGCCATAATATCGTTTAGCATTAGTCTTGTCTTCACAAGGGACAAATCACCTTCTTAATGATGTCATACGTGGATACCAGTCCCACATAAGATATCGAAGGTTTATGTAAGCAGCGAAACTTACTACATAAATAACGACACATAATTCCAGCTAAATGCATTGCGAGGACAAAAGTTCACCCAATGCGCAGCCAATATCCATCAGACTCGATTAATTAAACTTTAGTACCATACTCATATCTCCTTTTTATCACGCCTGTATAGTGCCTATCTATTTATGTAGATTGCAAATGCGAGAGTACGATCCATGTAAATAACTCTGTAACACTCTTATCTATCCAGAATTGTAACCAAGCTGAGAACTATTAAAATTGACTAATCAGGAGAAAAGGCAATGAAGGTTGGTGTCATCTTGGATTATATAGATAAAGATACAACAGATTGGCAAAGAAAAGGCAGATAACGATTATAGCTAAATATCTATCTCATGCATGAGTGAAATTATCATTCGTCAAATATTTCTGCACATATGGATGGTACAATATGTCATTAGTGTCATTACACGTATATCTATCAATATGTCATATGGTAATGCGAATACGCTTTTTTACTGAAAAAATATTATCTATTCGGTATCCCCTATTCAACCTTCTAACCAGGATTATATAACGCACTCTAGAGTGATTCCTACTCTTATAATCTTTTAATAAAATTTTCAATGGCAAAGCTTCCGTGTCCCTTGGTCTCTATGGATGTAAACTAACTATATGTGTAGGTACCAAGTAGATGCACACTTATAGGCCATGTAATTTCGTATTCATTTTGCATGTTAAGTAGACTATGCGGGTACAAAACCCCAGACTGAAGAATGAGAATCTTTCTACCATTATTTACACACTCAGCGACAGTTCAAGTTCAAAATTATAGCTGAGCTTGGGAAATAATTTTCTGTCGGGGAGCAGTTGCCCAGAAGTGATTTACCGAAAGGGTTCAGGGCTAAATCTATAGCCATTCCTATCCAGCAATTTGTAAAACATAAAATATAAAAGTTATAATATTCTAGACTATTTAGACACTGCTCATTTTGTCATTGTAATAAAGATGAATACATTTGGGTAGACGGCAGAGGGTCTAGTACTTGCAAATAAAATGTCATCCTTTTGCCGTTGCCTTAAAATACCCTGTAAAATAAACTAAGAAGAAGCAGCAATTTGAAAGGGCCAACAAAAATGACTTTACTACATTACACTTTGAGTTTGGGGTTTTTTGATGATAATATCGACAGAAAATGCATAAATCGAGAGGTTACTTTATGAGCATATATATTTATCGTCATGAAAGGAAGCCATAGCTTTATTACATTATTTATGAGATTTACTATGTTCCTGTTTGACCTTTGTCACCTTTCTCACTGTGCACCAGCTAGCTAAACGGTACAGTATAAATA
The DNA here is from genome assembly GCA_009936455.2 of Tomocerus minor. Lineage (NCBI taxonomy): Eukaryota > Metazoa > Arthropoda > Collembola > Entomobryomorpha > Tomoceridae > Tomocerus > Tomocerus minor. The sequence continues at coordinate 22,930 of JAAAYG020033047.1, forward strand.
TTTGTGAGTCATCACATCAATCTTGTTCTATAGATTTCCCATCGACTACCAGGCAGGCAGACTCTCGCTTTGCATCGCCTTCGCCTCTAACTCAGCCTTTATTTAAATAACGCCTAAGATTCTACTTAGTAACAACAACAGTAATCGAATAGTACTATTGTGCAGGTACCTGTATGGCGGATTTCTATTGTGTATCTTTAATATAATGCTATAGACATGGTATATGCATTCAATAGGCTTCCATTCATTAGACGATGAATGCTAATAGCTTGTCTGAGTTTGTTTTCTTCAAGGCGCTGCATAGCTTAATGATAGCAATCTATTGAACACAATACTAACCAAGAGAGTAGAAGAATACCACTGCACTAGTAAGCAAGTAAAATAACATGAATGCCATGAAATCCGACCATAACTGACTAAGAACTTATAACTGGTTACGGTCAGTATTTTGCATTTAGCTACAATATGTATAATAAAGAACCAATTTAGTAGAGAACTATAAAAATATGAATGAGTAATATCACTTACCAAGTAATGCTGACGAAGATGTAGATTGTACTTATTGTTGTAAGTGTCTCCGTAAGTATAGAGACACAATTTTGGATTGTTAATAATAATGGGAAGAAGGTTTTCTTCGTAATTACTCCAATTATAAATTTTGAGAGTAGGGCTTTTGAATTTTGAAGAGTAGGTTAATTGATTTAGTTGTGGGTGGAGGAATGTATTAGTGCGTAGTAATAGGTATTTAAGTCAGGTCGAATATGAAAATATATATTTTTACAAAAGTTGACGATGAAGTAATGATAGAAGGAGAGAGGTCAAGTAGTACAAAATATAGATTTCTAAAGGTTGAATGAGGAAATGAAGAGAAAGAAAATGTGTAAAAGACTTACAAATTGGAATTACGGATAATAAGATGAGACGGAAAATTTGGAGAATGAAGTGTAAATTTGTTGAAATAGTAGTTATTATACAATGAGTCTGTCAATTCAATTCAGAAGAATTGAGATTGTACAGTTGAACGTCCGTTTTATAGCATTATGTATTAAAATGTTGAGTTAAGTGACGTTCAAAGAAACGTAGGTCGTAGGTAGGTGTAGAAAAAGAATTATATTTAATAAGGTTAATAAATATAGGAAGAAACGAGGAAAAAAGGACTCTATCTGAACCCTTTGGGTGTAGAGGGATTACTTGATATAATGTTCATGGTGACAAAGTCTGAGGTGGACACAAAGGTGACCAAACGGAGATAATTTAAGAGAAAATATAATTGTTGTTTATTTGGCAATTGGCAGCGCACTTCTGACAGTCGCTTTCTTGTTTCTATATTCTGCATACATGGCTAAGCTGGTGAGGTTCAGTCCAAATCCAACTGAAGGTAACTTTCTGTGACTCCTCTTCTTCCCTGCCTAGCTGCTGGATTTCCCTACTCTACTCTACACCAACGAGTCTAGCCCAGTCTCCTGCTTGCGTAGTGCTGTCGTCATTAGTGCCCCCAGGCTAAATACATTTCCCTTCTGTGCTCTTCTGTACTAACACATTCAGCCACACCAAAATTATACCTAGGTGGATATGCACGGATAGAGCAAATACAAATCATACATTCCCTTTCATCTCTACAAAATACACAGATGCTAATTCCCAGAAAATAGTTTCGCACTTTTAAACTTTTTTAAGGCTAATTCTATTTATTGCGCTTTGGATTTTATAATTAGAGCAGAAGGTAACAGTAGAGAGTGTGGCACATCCAACACAATTGGCCATGAATACCTACAGATAACAGTTTCACGTGTGCATTTTTATTCCATACGTTCCTATGATTATTTTTAGATTCTGAATTTCATGCATGAATCGCATTTTTATCTAACCTCTTTGCAATGATAGCATCTTGACAATTACAACAATTAGATAATAATGCGAAGGTACCGATTGTACTTTCGATTTGCTTTGCTTTATTTTTATTTTAGTAGATATTTTTATTATAGCTAGGGTATTGGTAAAGGACCTTTTCCGCTTATGCATTTTATAATTGAAACGAATGAAAAATAGCTGTTTCGTTATATAAAATAATTTTAATAACGCATGACAATTAACCTTTGAAACATCTGTTATTTACTAACACATTTAAGACGAAGCAAAAGTATTGGCATTGAAAGAAGAAATTTTTCAGATTTAACTTCAGCTTTTTAAACAAATAGGTACACCCTAATCTACAGAACAACCATTTGCAATAATTAAATACAGAGCGACTTCACGCCAACTAATAAACTGTCAATGCTGAGAGATACAGATGTATATAGTTTGGAAACATTTAGTAAAACATATTTCGATGAAAAATGCATAGATAAAACCAGAAATAACTTTTATTACATAGTATCAAGCGAAAAATTAATTCGAATTGTGGTTACAAAATAAGAAGTTTGTTCAAGTGGATATAATATTTTAATGTATACTCTTAGTTGCTTTTACAGTTTATTATAAAATGAAGCAAACTTTTTATTTTAAATCACTTTGTTATCCAAGCATCGTGTATAATACAAATTATGAAGAATTAGAGGCATCTGTGTCCATTAAATTGCGAGATCTCAAATATGGAATCCATTGCTGTGGGGTTTTCATTAGTCTGTTGACTTGGGCGCGAAACTGAGCTGCCGTTTCTTGATAGTAGTTTGTGTGATCCCGAGACATTGCCTACAAAATATTAATCCACTGTTTAATGTCCGCATAAAATATTTATCATCAAATTAACAATAAAACAATTAGATTTGCCAAACTGTGGACTTATTCCCAGTTTGGTTGACAACAACGTTAGCAATATTCGGTACTTCATCCTTACCTGCCTATATAATATTTCCTGCATAATAGACGAAAATGGGACTTACAATGGACCAGGTCAACGAGAGTAAACTGACGACTTTAATAATAACAGACCATGCACAACCCAAAACGAATATAAAAAGAGCACCCCATTTATATACAATATAATGTATACCCCCTTCCATTAATTGACCAAAATTCGGTTGAGTAGTTCATTTAAAAGATTTTTGAACTCTGTAACTTAGGAAATTAGCGATCTATGGTGCTATGCCAAGTACCGCTCTTAATGCCTCAGGGGGCCCCTAACTTCTATTCGGATATGACCTATGCGCATGTCGATTTGGGTTCCCCTAGTGACCTAGTGTAGTCCGCAAAGTAACTCGGAATACCCAGTCGGGTATTCAAGAAAATATTAACTGCGTTTGACAATATTTTAAAACTATCCCCGTTGTAATAATAAAAAGTGTCATTACATCAAAATCTTCTCCGTGTTTGTCTATCATTTTGGTAATCTTTTTTAACATTTCTGGTGGTAGGGGATGAGCTACGGCCTTTTTATCTTCATAACCTTTCTTGGCTTCTGCTGCTAACTTGTGAACAACATGGCCAGCAGTTTGCTCCACAGAATCTTCGACTTCTGTATCACCTTTCGTACTTTTCGGCATCATTTGTTGCTAAAAAGAATAGTAAAAAACGAATGTTAATCTTCAATAACAGTGGTAGTTCAATAAAAATCGACTGTCATAAAGAATATTCAGATATCGACAATTCATGTTAACAATTTTAGAAAACGTGGTGCTTTCTACTAGGTATCTACCTTTCCTGAAGGTATGCGAAATTGCTTGTGTTTGTTAGGATCAGCCATTAGCCCCATTGAAGTCAGGTTATCATTAAGAGACTTCTTATCATCCCACACTTCCCGTACCGCATCGCTATAAATTCATTAAAAATGAACAATATGTATTTAACAGGTCACAGGTATAGGAACAGTAAACATATGCAGTAAGGAATATAATTACATTACATGATTTTCAATAGTCAGGTCAGAAAAAGTACAAGTTTAGAAAATACTACTGTAAATGAACTCACCAGTTAATCTTGGGTAATTTTTTAAGCTTGGTATTCAATCGCCTTCGGTTGACATTGTATTGGTACTTTTGCTTTCGTCTAAGTTTCCTAAGTCTTGGCATTTTTCAAAATGTTTGTAAAATATCTCCGAATAATATATTTAGCTTCAATCCCCAATTTCTTACTGAATTTTTCGTTTTTTGGATCTTTTGCTTGTCACGTTTCCTCGAGAATCTGGATGCGACTTCACCGATTTAATTTCTACTCTTATTTACCGTCTACTCTGTAAAAGGTGGATTGAAAAGCAGTAGGGAAAATGAAGAAACCATCAAACATGTGCTTTGGTCCCACGAAGGAATGAAAGTTTCGTAGTTCCTCTCCAAGCCGTTTGTCATGTGCTCGGTTTTGGCTCCAAGAATTTGACACTTGAATTGAATATCTGGAAAATTTGATGTTACAGAGAAAGTTTCGGTTCGCCGAAAACCGACATGTTTTAGCCTTCCGGATAAAAGAAACCCGACGGATTAGTCGACGAAATTCAAACCATAGCTATAGTATATATTGCTCTTTTATGTTGCAAAATAGATAGATCCTGCCGTTGATTTGTATTTTACTTGCTGACATGCAAAATTGCTGTCTGTAGCTCACTCTTTCGTTTGATTTCATATAAAATAATTTGCATACATATCTAAAAGGTTGAAGGACTATTCAAAGCTTTTAAAAATTTGAATTTATGGCTATATTTATATTGTAGCATCACTTTTCCGTGTGCAGCAAATATATTTTAATTGCTATTTTGTTTAATATGAGCTATAAAGCACAGAAGTATTTTAAATCGCATATTAGTGATATTAATTGCCTATAGTCACGTTTTGTGTCTATATTTAGAGGTTGGATGGGCCATTTGCTTTTCATTAATACTGTCCCATACGCACTACTTAAATTTAGTCTCCATTGAAATATGCAGTTGTGGAAGTCAGGTTAAAAATATCATTCGGTACATATACACTATACAATCAATGTAATATTATTTAGTGTCAGCTGAACGGTACAAGTCATTTTTAATAACATTAAAATCACGTTTTACATGAGCCAATTGAGCTATCCAAAGACATAAGAATATAAGTCTAATATGTTTGTGTACAACTACTAAGGCTCTCTTTTCCTAAATATAATAACTTATTCTTCCATTGGCTTAACATATCTATTATATATATATATATATAAATATATTTGTACAATAACTATAAAATCAGCGTTTCTGAATGTTAAAGTTCTTAAGTGATAAACTTGGTGCAAGTGGCTGTGTAATTTGATTTAACAACTGTACATGTACAAAAGAACATGTACTGCCATGCCATGTTCTATGTATCGACATTTTAATGTGTGTTTTTCAAAATTTATGACTTCCCCAAAATTTTACTTCCTTCGTAATGCAGTTAGTGGATGGTGGATTTTATATTTAGCATTAAAGACGTTAATATGCAGCGATTTATTGGCTCTTCTAACAACAAACAATTCTCGTTTTTAAAAATTGGATTCTCGTCGACAATACTGATTCTATGTACAGAATTTTACCATCTTATATAAAACCATCGTAAGTGGCTGATTGAAGTATCGTCGGAAAAAACAACTCCTCTCCGTGTAAGGCAAGAGAAAATATATTTTGTAATTGCATGAAAATGGCTTGTTTGAAATAGGATTTTTGAGATACTGGTTTTCTTGGGGGCGAATTTGGAGCCCATACTCGTGTGCATGAACAAGTAGGGCGCCTGTCGTGTCCCTAACTTTACGCTCGTTTCCTTCAAGGTGCAAAAAGAAAGACAATATTAGAAAATAGTGAAATTAACGGCGCATATATATATGGCCGTGTGAGCAGATTTATCGTTTATTGGCTGGGAATCGACTCAAAATTAAAAAAAAATGAACTCAGGAAACCATTTGGGTGGGCTTCCAGTATATAGTCATTTTTGTTTTAATATGGAAAAATGATAACGCTTATAGAATTTTTTATCCTTAAGCATTAACATCATAAGTTTTTTTGAGGAATATCTGTTAGGTATTGTGAGTAGTGTTAGGTATTTGTGGTTTTCATAATTATTCAACCTGTCACTTCATTTTCATTGAAAGCTACTTATTGTAAATATCATAATTCTGAAAGGGACGAGACAAAATACACCGCCGCAGCACGCTTTACACTGCCTACACCGCTTGGAGACTTTCGGGTAACATTCGATACCTCAAGTAGATGAGCGGTGGAGGCATTTTTATTTCTTTTTAGGTTAGGTTACCCGAAAGTCCATAGGCGGTGTATGCGATGAAGCGGTGTATTTTGTCTCGACCCTTCTGGAATATCCTGATACATAAACTATACTCAAAACCAAGTCGTCAAATAATTTTCCCATTTCAATAGCCATTGATGAAACATAACAACCTTCAAGTGATATATTCATATCGATATTTTTATTGTCATCAGGAAATACCCTAGTCCTTTATGAAATTCCTGTAATGGGACAAAAATTTCCCTAAAAGTATTTCGGTGTTATAGTTTTCATATTTAGTTGAAATAAATTATCAGTATATATTTAAAAAGGAAGACGGAAATAAAAATTGCAAATATTACACTAATGTGTACAGAAGTACAGACAGTACAGACGTGAAAAGTGGAATATCATTTGCATTAGGGCATGAAAAAGCCCTTCATTTTGGGAGGAAAAGGCAAAACGGCGCCTTTTTGACTTTTTGCAGTGGCTACCGCCATCTGAGATGTCCAAGGAACTAAAGCTCTAATTAAATTGTTACTGTATTTGAATTACGGTTTCAGTTGATAAAATATTGCTAATTATTGTTTCCACTGCATGTCCATACATTTTTCATTCAATTTGGAATATAACTGGTACGTAATTTCCTGAAAAGGCATAGATCCTTGACTGTTTGCTCTGACCCATTTTAAAGCAAAAGGGTAAAAAGTCAAAAAGGCGCCTTTTGCTCATTTTGATAGGCAAAATGGCAATACGACAAAAAGTCAAAAAGCTGGTCTATTCATGCTCTGATTTGCATCAACGTGGGTGAATGTCGTCATGGATATGGGGTTTTTCATCGTTTGGCAAAAAAATCAAATGGAAAATCCCTAACGGAGGGATTGATATGATTTCCAGCCCTGATTCGAGGAGAACGCTGTAATGTAGAGCTATAAAGTAAACACTTTTATTATCATTTCATATTTTTGTAACACGCATGGAACCATGAATTTCAAAAATGAATTTCTGCGTCAAAAAAGGTTGAATTTTTTGGAGTGGGGTTTTTTCCAACTGTCTATAGAAACGAATACGACCATGTCTGGTGGGGTTAATTCATTGGAAAAATGTATTTAAATTTTATTGTATTTTTAGAGGGAAAATGCTGCTTTGTACTTTTCCCAAAACTGTCGGAATTTGAGCTGGAAAATTTTGTACTGAATTACACAACCCGCCATGGCAGCAAAGTTGCATACCTTAGGAGATAAAATTCTTGCGACGCAGCAATCTGTTGCAAAAACCCTGTAAACCACACCTTAACATACTGGATTTATGACTATTTAGTTCGGTTGTACTTTGTTGCATACATTTTGCAAATAGTTTATCAGTCTTACAAAGGAGACTTTGCCCCCAAACCTAAACCTTTTCCGGCTAAAGTCGGGTCGCTGATTGCAAAATTGGAAGATCTCGTCTGTAGAAACCAAAGGTTTCAGAGTTATGACCCGAAAACATTATTTATCGCAAAAAATCTTTACCTATGTGTAGGTAATTAATATTCAGAAATTTTTAACTAGCCGTGCCAAAGTGGTTAGGTACCTAGAGTACCTACTTGCATAATTGGCCATTTATTTCTAACGATAGAAACAAGCTTTAATCACCTGGAAGGTTACTGAAACTTTTGTATTGAGAAGCAGTTGCAATTTATACAAATTGAAAATAAAATGTATGGATTTTTTTAAATCGACTAAAACACTAAATAAAGTAGTTTTTTTTTCACTAGTAATATATCTCCGCAGATTGTAGAGGTTAACCTCAGTGTCATTAATTTTTCATCTTAGTTTCGCAATTCTCTGGTGGAATTTAAGTAAAGATTTTCAGAGCAAAATGAGTTCCGAATTTGCCCAAATTCCTGATCCCTGGATAATTGTTCATGAATCTTCAAGTTTAAAGCTATTAAGTATTCCTAATGGTTCGTCATCATGTCACCACATCAGTCAAAATTATTATACGCTACATAGCAATTAAATTTACGATACCCAACGACAAATAATATATTTACGATCTTCCACGCAGCAAATATTATATCTGAGCTGCATGATTGACTTTTAATACTATCCTATAGATATGAAAATCGTTAGTACATACATGATACTCTTCACTCTTTCCTATCTGTGGGCATTAAAGTCAGAGTATTTGATGCATGGTCTCGGATGGGGTAATGACTTTATGAATAAACCCTTGTAAATGGAGTAGAAAAGAAGCGGCGGTGGACCTATTTCCTGCGACGTGGGTTGGATCCTTGTTTAAATAAGTAAATAGAAAAATAAGGCAGGTATTGTTGGTGGCATAAAAATTTTCCATCCCCAGAACGGGAATGGATAGACGGAGCAATCCTATTTTCTAATGGTATTGTCGCATATACCCCTAGAACATATCCTGAAAGTTTGAAGTCAGCATCTTAATCCGTTTTTGAGTTATCGTGTAAACGGACGTACGTACGGACAGACAGACTTTTGGATCTTATAAAGAAGCGAAGCTGCTTCTTAATAATGAAAGACAGACATCGTCAGCGAGTGTCTAATAACCATCATGTTACGAACAGTTTCCGACGATAAGTGTAATTGGATGTTTCTTTGAAGTTTAGCTTTGTGGTAGCGTCTCACCACTTGTAGCATGGGAAGTATTAATAGAATTGTAGAAGTCTTAAAGTGGGCACCAAAAGCAACTCATAATAATCCATTCTCAATTCTATTACCATTAATAATCCCTGCTTAAGTGAGAGTGACAGTACGTAACTATTTAATCCAGGTTCCCAGACGTATTTCTTGTAGACAATTAATTATTTGAAGAATTCGATGGTCTTCACACTGTCCTAAAATACCAGTCACTCAAAAACAATTCAATAAATATTCTCCACTGACAAAAGAATATTTGTGATTTTAAAGTACCTGCCTAGCGTATAGGTAAGTGCCTTTACGGATACCTAGTTAATCAAACCCTATTAGGCAATTTGTGAATTGAATAATGAATTCAGTTAAAAAGTTTGTGTAATTATATAACGCACATGATTAATTTCCACAATGTATTTACTAGGTAGATATCGACAGTAATTTTTTCATGTACAATAAAAGATAATTATGTTTTGTGCTACTCGGTTGCCTGGAAACAGAACAGAACACAACTCATCGTTGTTTTATAGCTCACAATCAGTTTAGACTGGTTTAGTGTGTTGCTGAGAAGATCCACATTATATCGAATAATTATATTATTGTCATACCTTGATAATAGCAATAAGACTTCCTTAAGCTGTAGAAAATTGCTTAGCTTCACCAGAAATAGCAAGTATGCAAGTTTCTAGTTTGATTCTTAACTGTAGATAGGTCATCTTTCATCATTGTCAGCAAAACGGTTTTGAGAGAATGTGACGTCACGTCTTATAGCACACAAAAGCTACAGGAATTGCAATTAATTTAATAATAAAGGGAAGATAGAAGATATCTGGTTGTCTCAAGATAGGATGTTACCACGAGGTTTACAGTGGGAGTATAATAT
>JAAAYG020033048.1:0-14867 GCA_009936455.2 Tomocerus minor
GGTTGGCTAATCGATAAGTAAACCATTACAATAACCTCTGATGGAACACGCAATCTATAAATGCAGGTAACTAGAATATAATCCACACGAATCAGAATGAGTCCAGCAGTTTAATGTGGTCAAGAACACAAATAATTATCAACAATAATATTTTAAATAACAATAAACAGTTCAAAATCCCTTCCTATCATTTCACTTCAGTAGGAAAGAGTTTTTGTCAAAGGGGATTGAATTTAGAACAAGCTAATAAGGTAGCTATAACCTCATCATTGATTATATCTTGTAATTGATCAACATGTTCTACATTTTGATCTCCAAAAACTGCAATTATAATAATATTACCCTGTCAGAGTATCAATGACCAACAATTTTTGCATTTGATATTTCGTCACATTCATTTAATGCTTCAGTTACACTTACAGATGAGTAACATGTGTAATCATGCAGCTTGCAATTGTAATGTCTGTATTTTGACATACAAATTTTAAGTAGGGATCTTAGTGCTCTATTTGTACACAAACAATTCTGCTATGATGTAGATGTACAATGTATTTAGTATTTTAATAGCATTCGTTTACGGTTTATTATTAAGATATATATGACTTTATGCAAAGTTTGAGTACAGAAGTTGTTATCGCACATGATGAAATATTCACTGTACCTTGTACTACGCCTATATTTGAGCTTGTTCACATTGAAGTTACTGGAAAATATTACCTTAAACAAATTCTATGGGATTTGAATACTAACAATTGTGTTATTCACGCTTTCAAACAAATGTAAAGGTAATAAATGTAAATCCAAGAATTTTTAATTAAATGAGACTAACTGTTCTGGGTTTGCATTTACAGATATTGTATACAGATAGCATGTTATAGTTAGTATGTTCAGTAAGTTGCATTGAATCTTCTACGTAGAATTTTTATACGGAAACTTATTTGTTTGTCTGTGATTAATAATAAAATAAGAGTAGAAGACGCTTGGACAAGAATGATTGACAGGATGTAACCAGAGCTATACATAGAGTCGACATTTACTTAAAGTACAAGTAATGTAAACCAAAACGTTCAGTTCATCGGATAAGACTTTAAAAAAAGTTATAATATCTACTCTGTGTATTTGTTTACTGAATTTGGTTCTTATGCTAATAGGGTTTGAGACTTGAGACAGTAAGATACATGTTTTAAACGTCTGCATAAAATATAGTTTACATGACTATTATCAGTTTACTGCTTATCTGGTGATACTGGTGAATAACAAATTGACATGGTCATTGGCTTATATAGGTATATTCATAGTGTATAGAAGTTGACAGTTATAGATATTTACGTCGAATTAGTATCAAAAGTAAAATTGTGTATTGCCATTTCTTGCTAAATAGATATTGTTAATGAAACAAATTTTTTACTAGCAATCTGCGTAGATATGGTTTGCTTAGAAATGATACCTATAGATACATTCTTAACGAATTTTGTTGTCCATTGCATGCTTTGCTCCATAAATTGCATTAAAGGAATTATTTCCAAACAAATGCATTTATAAACATACCAAGTGCAGAATGAATTGAACAAAAAGGATCAGCTGTCAGGAAATGCCTTCCGTGTTGATAAATAGATAATATCATATCGTGTCTTATGTGCCCTTTTTGTGACAGAAAACCTTGTGGACGTCGTGTGTGTGTGTGAACTGATCTGCATTGTAATAAAAGTACATGAATTCAGTTTTCAATTACATTTTAGCCATTTTGTTAGAAAGAGAAGTAAATATATTTAGTAGAGCAATGATTTATAAACATACAAACAATTCTTTGTTCAGATATACATCGCGATCCACGTGAATTGTTATGTATGTGTATGCTATTCAAACAGGATCCTATTTATTTTTGAATGAAATTTTCATATGAGACAATCCTGATATTTGTAGGAAAATCCAAGTTGCAAATCCTGTTCAACTACGTTTCATCGTATTCCGAGTGGAAGATTTATATCTGTCTAGCCATGTTGCTCTAGTCCCTGATCTAGCCCTATACGGAATTTTTCTCTTTAGCTCTTTTGCTGAATACATTTAAATGCTACTATTTACTAGTGAGCAGTATGTATACAAAATGTATGCATACAAACGGCAAGCGTTTAGGACTTTTTAGGACAGGGTATTCTGTTGCATCGAGGATATCGCTCTTTTATTAAATCACAATTGCCTTATATGTCTAAAATGTGCAGTAAGTAAAGTAGTTTAATTGCTGCGCTGATTTCATGAAGTGAATTTTTTGCAAAAAAATTTAGAGCATATTTTCTATAAACTACACACATAATATTATGATAAAAAATGTCATTCACACAAGCGTTAAATGTTGAGGAAATTAACAATTGATTGTTGACCAGTACTTGATTATTACACAATAGTAGGTCGAATAATGTCGTTTAATGGCATTTCGATAACAAAAAGAAAAAGTAGAGCTATATGTCAATATTTAAATGCAATAATCCATGATTATAATATTCTACATTTCAAAATAAAAATCTGGTTACAATTGACAAACTTATATCAATGGTGTTACTAAAAAGGCATCTAGGCATAGGGACTCAATTTCAGTTTTAATTTCCTTGATATATTGTCATTTTGCTTAGTACATTTGTATCCTTGTACTTTGTGCGTTTATGTTTTGTTAAAGACTGTCCTTTTGTTTTCAATAGTTCAGCTGAAGGGATTAAAATATTTCTTCTTATAAGCCTTCTGTGATATAAATAATATAAAGGAGACAGTTACCAGTTACACTGTTTGAGTTGAGACTAAGACAGTTGACAAAAAATGAAGGACACACTTACAGTCGAAGGCAAAGGGCATATTGATGGTGGCACTGGTTGTGACGAGGCTATTAAGCAAAATCCAAAATATGGTATGCAGGACCATTAATGTGTAATTGTTTATTGTTTCCCAATTCCTAATAGCTGCAGCAATTTGTAATAACATTCAATCGTATGATGCAACTTAAACCTGAGAAAATATTTATAATAATACTATATGCCTAAAGTATCCTATTAGAAAATTCTAAGCCCATGTATCAGGCACATGGCTCATAATAATGGGTAAGAACAAAATGAGCATTTGGCTAAAAAATGGCCGAGACTTAAGTGCAAATTAGGTTTAACAACAATTATTGTGTTTACTTGCATTATGGTAAAATGAAGTCCATACTGCAGCGTAGAAGAGAATACAACAGAACAAAGAATATTCTGAAACACGGGATACAGTTAACAATAGAAATGAACCTGGAAAACTTCTTCCTCCTGGACAATAGCCCTACGCAAATTAGATTTGGGAATTTGGGACAGTATCATTTAACTATATACACGAAGTCTATTCATGCAAAAGACTGCAAACGAATCGAGAAAATATATAGCGTATCACTGAACTTACGTTATCCCAGAGAATTTGCTGTCCAGAGTGTCCAGTAGAATTCCATACGAGTTTCGTGCATTGTATTGACATGGAAACTTTTCGTGAGCACGGAAAATGTAAATAAAGAAGACAAAAGGAAAGGCGATGGTTTATTTAAATTAGTGGTGGGCGGGAAGTGTGATCTGATTACGGTAATTAATTTTATGGTTGTGTTTAGTGCGTCGAATTTGTTTTTAGTAGTGTTCTCGTGAGAAAAATGTAAATAAATCCTGAAACGAAAGAAATCCCGTCAGTTCATACCTTCGGAACGAAAGGAAGTATACAAAATGTAAACTACTAGCTTTTGGACAGCAGAAAGGACAACTTTTAATTTCTGTATTCTATACAATAACATCTGTAAACACCATTCTATGAATTATTCTGTCTAACTAAATTGATTTTGTTATCAGGTGAAACAAAATTTCACCTCTGCTTTGCAGCAATTCATTTTGAAGTTATGTAATCGTATCTTCGAGATTTTAAACTCGATTTTAGGTCAGGCTAGTTGATTTCAAATTCTTGTCCATTGCTGGCTACCAGTATTTCTTTACGCTTCGACACCTACATTATTGTCATTTTTTTGACATTGCTTTTAGAAAATTCAAGTTAATCATTTCGTCGTTGCGTTCAAATTGAAGTTTGACATTTGAATTCTTAAGTGGATTGTGTGAAGAGGGTTACAGGGCACTGTATCCATCACGAAACCTGGCTTTCCTTACTTTTCATTGTTTTAATCTTTCCGATTTCTCGCCGGCGGGTATCCAAAGGCAGAATGAGCGAACAAAATCTATCATGGAGAACAAGAGCTCCCACTGGACACTACAACAGACCCCGTGATTTTCAAGCTTTGTCTCTTTTCCCGAATCGTCATTATAATTCCCGTACTTTTTGGCGATCTCCTCCGAATCGATTCACCTTCCGGACCTTGAGACGTTAATACACATTTTTAAATCCATTTTTCATACAGATTACAAACAGTAGTAATGTATTACTATTTATAAAATATTTATGAATAACATTTATTTTAGGTATCTAAATAAATGATAAGCAAAGTGTATAAGAAGGTAACAAGTAAGACTGAAAAATGTTTAGGAGTCAATTCGTGTAATAAATGAAAACCGAGGAAGGGTTTTGAGATATTCCTATCTCTACTCCCTTTAAATTGCTTTGCTTTGCTTGCAATAAGTAGAATTTTGGATTGAAAGTATATGTTTTTAAAGATGATTAATAATGAATTTTTGTTGATATTTTCAGAAATGGGTATTGACGATTTTGATTCATTGAGTGTGACGGACAGTGGAGTTTTCAGTGATAACGATGGATGCAGCTCAGGCAGAAGTTCACCAGTTTCCTGCAAGGAAGGTGTCGGAGGTGATCGTGAAAGATTTGCGATTCTCACATACGACCAAGTCAGAAGAATCGACAGCGTTCTTAATGAAATGGTTGCATTAGAAGGACGTGGCAATTTCCCAGCTTTAGAACTCAAGCTTAAAGATCTTCTCACAGCAGTCAAAGACAGACTCCTCAAGGAGGGACTCAAAGTGAGTTTTCTTTATTTTCTCTATTTTTTATCTTGCAGATAAAAATATCTTTTTTAGCTAGCATGGGTGTTGTCTGTAAGTGCAGTGTGCTACTTTACGTAAGTAGAGTACGTAGGTATTAGGCACTCACATCTTTCTGGAAATAAATTACAGGTTTCAGTGTCATTAGACAGTATCGTATATTTCGATTATACTTAATAAATATTATGTTTCTATTTTGGATCATTGTTTTGGTTCATTTTTCAAAGCTGTTCAATTATTTCGCGTCTGAACAACGTGTTTTAGTATGTTTTGAGTATAGTCATTATTGTAATAATTGTAATTTAAACACAGATTCGTGATATCCGACTGAATGGGGGTGCCGCAAGCTATGCTTTGTTGCCTGAACAATTGGATTACTGCTATGTGTGCGGTTATGGTTACCAATCTGGAGAAGAGGGAGGGCTACTTTGTTCCTGTGCGGCCACAGAAACCACCACTAATGCTGGACATAACGGGAGTAAAGCCGGCTCCTACAATGATATCGATCTGATTTTTGGCATGGAGTTGTCCACAGCTAAACACTTTGACCGTGTCAAGACAGCAGTTCTTGATGCTCTTCTTGATCTCTTACCGCCTCAAGTAATACTTTCGACTTATTAGCCAATATTATTATATTATAATCTAATACCTGACCTATGTATTACGGAAACGGAAAATGTAATTTCAACTTTATTTCCTTAGGTAAGTCGCAAGCGAATGTCTCAATGTGCTCTGAAGGAAGCATATGTCTCTAAAATGGTAAAAGTTTGCGAAGGTGACCGATGGTCTCTCATTGCTCTCGGCAATGGTCAACCAAATAACAATTCAAATGGCAAGGGAAGAGGTTGCTCAGTTGAACTTAAGTTTGTTGACCAAATGCGTCGTCAGTACGAGTTCTCGGTCGATTCCTTCCAGATTGTTCTCGACTCACTTATGCTGTTCTATAAATGTTCAACCGTTCCTATGTCCGGCCGGTAAGCTATTTTTGCCTTACAAATCACCTTTTTTTTTTTGATATTTAACGATTTAATGTTATATTGTGTTGAAAAAAATGTAATGACCTAATAATTTTCTTTCATAGATTTTATCCAACTGTGGTTGGCGAGTCAGTGTACGGAGACTTTAACGAGTCATTGTTCCACCTTCATCATGGACTGATTTCCACCAGACACCCAGAAGAAATTCGTGGTGGTGGCCTCCTTAAATACTGCAATCTCCTGGTCAGGGGTAACCGACCGGCCGACGTGCATTCCATCCAACCCCTTCAGCGGTATATGTGCTCGCGCTTCTTCATCGATTTCCCTGAGGTATTTTAACGATTAATAATTATTTTATGTAACATCGATTTGTAAATATTTTGCAACTATTAATTTTTATGTATATTATTTGTAGATTGAGCAGCAAGAGTTGAAATTGCGGACGTACTTGGCCAACCACATGTCGGGGGCATCAGTTCGCCTTCGGTATGCTTTCTTGATTACCCTTTATCATGTCGTTGACTCTTCAACTGTCTGTCTAATGGGTCATGAGCGCCGACTCACTCTTCAGCTCATTCAAAGACTGGCTTGCCAACTTTTCAGTAATGAGTAAGTAAAATCTAATTATTTATTATTATTTAAGTATATATGTTATAAAAATAGTATTTTATTTGACTAATGAAATTTTGAATTGATTAGTTATGGAGGCCAAGGTATGTACGGTGCAAACCCCAACAACGTGTACCATTGTTACTCGACGTATTACATGCCTACCTGTGCACTCTCTGCAAGTTCTTCAACAACGACTGCTGCATCTCCTATGGCTCCTATCAGCTGCACGTTGGATTCGACGACATACTACAACAACTCACCAGCAGTAGTACACCCATCAAAATCCTCGGTGTCCACGAGCTCATCATCATCCTCTGCATCACCATCCTCCTCAACGACAGCTGTAATAACGGTCTCAGCGGCTGCAACCTCACCGACAACGCAACAATACAATCCTCCGAAATCCTCTGCCTACACTCCGCATCATCCTCAACAGTCGAAGCCATCGCGGCACCAACAGCAATCCAAATCCCAAACTCAACAGAATTCCTCCAAAATTAGTTGCAGTGCCGTGTCAGTGGTGTCAGCGGCTTCGTAAATTCTGGTCGCATCGCGTAAATTCATTGTCAGCTTCAATTCACACCACATTTTGAATTTGATTGTAAAATTCAAATCAACTCAAATCATTCTATTACATTACATTACATTATTACGTTATGTAATATATTATTATTATTAGTATGGTACAATAGATTTACATAATATGAGTAGTAGGAGCACTTAAACTTAAGTAGCACTATTATTTACATTACGTTGTCAATATACAAAAAAATCGTTTCCTTTATTAGTAGTTTAGTAATGTCACGGACCGAAGAATCAAAGAGAAGACATTGCAACGTGAGATAAATTATTGCAAATCAACAAGTGTTCCCCAGCCAGTCAACAACAACGGATGTGCATGTCAGTTTCCCTATATTTATATAAAGTGTGAGGCTTAAAATAGACAACATCTGAACATCAACATCGCTATAGTGGACGGCACAAAATATATTATCAGGGGTTATAACACAAAACTACTAGGCTTACTAAATGTATTTGCTGCCATGTGTAAAAATTGCTAATAAAAATGCCCAAAATAATGTAGCAATTGGAAAAGGGTTAGCCAAGCCTAAGCTTTGATCCCATATCTCAATAGTTAAAAATATAATTTTTGTCGTACGAAGATCAGACGAGCTAAATATTTAGCTCTGTGTTCAGTTCTTGTATTATCTGTATTTGTAAAATACGTTAAAAAATACTGAATACACAGCATAAAGTATAGCTGTTCAATCAATGTCCAGTACTACTACTCTGATGATTATAAAAATGACTAACTAGTGAAAGGTTGTGTGTTGTGTAATTTAAAGCGTTTTCATTAATTACCAGTCTATGTAGTGTGATCTGGTGACAGGTTAACTTTTTTTGACAGGGTAGCATCTAAGTAAATAATGAGCCTGTGGCTTATAAAACAATTTTATTCCGTTTTAGTAATATGTAGATAGCAGAAAATATGACAGAGATGATCTGCTATGCCTATTGTTGTTATTTTGTTGATGTTGTTGTCACTGACTGTTGTTTTGTGCTATACCATACATTACGTTACATAACATTGTAAAAGTTGTTCCAAGAGGGTACTACTTCATCAGAGGTAGTAGGTAAGGTATATAGGGTATGTAGGATGTAAAGATACCCTTACAAACAAATTAATGCCAAGCCAAGCACTTATAACGTTCTATTCAATTCACTAGATGTACGCAATGTAATGAACTGAAAGAAAAATCTTAGAATTGTAGTATTGTATTGTAGACTAGACACAAAACAACAAATTATCTGTATTTAATAGTCCTGAGAAGACAAATAGACAAACTATTATACCTATACCACTTTAGGTATTAGGTATGTCTTGTGTGTATTTAACAAGTATCACAATATCAAACCATGTAACATATTAACTAAATAACAATCCAGAGTCAAACAAAGCAGAACAGAAGCGTGCGATACGAATACATATGATATCTTAGTTAGTTTTTACGTTAAATACGTAGAAAAGTATAGATAAATCCTGTAAATTAAAAGTTATTATTACTGGGAACGCGTATCAAGTTCGCTAAAAAAAAATTTAGATCAAATGTATACGCCTATGTTATTAGAAATTGTATAAGAAAAAAAGAAAAATAGACTTGACCTGGGAGCGCATTAGTAGATAATTTAAACGTGCAAGTAATTTAAATATATATAGAAAAACAAACTAAATATTTGAGATTGAAAAAATTAATAGCTACAATATTATTAGTACTTATTATTGTATACAATATACATCTACTACTACACATTCTTTACAAAAAACATTATAATACTATTATAATAACTCGATTTTATGTATTTAAGTAGATGTTGTCTTGTGAGATAAGAATCAAGAAGAATAAAATTGTATTTGTTCTAGTTGTAGATATAATAGAAAAAGTGTATCGATATGATCTATCAATGAGTTAATTGTAAATTAGTGTAATTGTAATCTATAACTTTACTGATAAACGTACCTTATTAATACATTATATCGACGGATCGACGAAGTAAACGTACGCGTAGACTATATAGATGTGAATTTGATTGATAATATTATAATTACGTAAAAGTATATACTCTATATGAGTACTGTACGAATATGACTACGAATATTGTTACGAAACTAAAATATTATATGTCCCTATCACTATATAAATACGACTACCTATCAAAGGAACTAACCCTTTAGAATCTATCTATCGTCTTTATTATTATACCATACACAATGATTATATTATACCTGAGCTCTATAAACATCAGATTACTAGCAATTAAATAAGTACCTTGCCTTGATTCGTCGATGTGTGTACTTGTAAAACAATGCAGTCATGTCATGATACAATATAATAATAATAATATTATGATTATTACAAAGAAAATGTACCAATGCATACTAAAGTTATTGTTTAAAAAACAGCATCATGTTAACTGTTGAGCAATGTGTATTTATAAATGTCAATTAGATTAATACTATTGGAATTTGTTCGCAAAGAACTGTACAGGGAAATTAAATGTTGCCGAAGATAACTTTAATTAGGCACTAGAATGATAAGTATTCCAATTTACATCTTAAGATGTGTGCTATTTACCTTAATAATACATTACATTAAATGTGACACTTAAAGTATAGCGTTTGTGAGTAATAAGGACATGAAATGGATGAAAGTATAGCTAAATAGCACAATCCATCTATAGGTGCTAAAAGGATCTATCTGTCTGTCTTTGTATTGTAGTAGCCAATTGAGGATAAGAAAAGCAAAGACGTATTCACATTAGTATTATTAAATTATTTATCATGATATCTTGTTACGTGTAGTTGGTAATGAACCGTACAAAATTTGGTGTTGTGTGTGGGTGGTGGGTTATATACTAAATACTTACACTAGTAGTTAACAACTAGTTATAGTAGGTAATACTAGAGCTTTATATTTATAATTGAAGTAATTTTGTATTGTACATTGTACGTACTTAGTTATAGCTCTTTAAGTTCACCTACACAGGATGCAGTCTTGGTGAGAGTTAAAGGATTCATCTCATTTCTCTGCGAAGCAAGACTGACATTTTTCAAAAAGATTTCTCATTATCCATTACTTTTACATCTATGTAACTATATAAATGCCTCACCCACATAATAACCCTATCATATTGATATTATGACTACTACCAATGCAAAGATTATCCTTATTTCCTAAATACAACTATAAATTACGGAAATAATAATAATTAGCTTACAATATCCAAATTAAATGTAATTAGCTTTGTCGTGTGGTGTAATAATATTCTATATATATCTATATACTGTTGAGGAGTCTTATACGTTAAAAATATCTGGCTATATTATTTCAAAATTGGGAAAAGATAAAATTTCAAAGATGCATAAAATATTGTAGCTTGACTTGATTTATGTATCCTCACAGTTATAGTAAAAAGTGTATACTCTTAATAAGGATGTGACTATACTATGACCTTTGACCTATTCTATGTAAAAATGTAAACTGTGCACTGTGACAATGTGTCTAAGTTATCTTGCATCAAACTGTGTAACATGTCGTACTTTTCTCGTGTCTTCTCTAATGTACTCTTGACGTCTCTTGTAAAACGCTGGCAAGCGTTCTAAATGTAAACTTCTACTGTACTGGTGGGTGGGCAAAGAAGGTATCTAAAGATTCTATAATACTGCAGTAGCTGTTCTGTGATGTGGACTGTGGGTTCAGTTCTAAATCCAGAATGTGAATAGGAAAGTATTTAAAAAAAATACATATTATTAACCTAAAATATGTAGACAAGAAATAACTATATACATGTTAATTATTAGTAGTTGTAACTAGTTACCAACTATAAAAAACAAGTTAAAAGAACATCCTTTGTTACATGTAAAGTTTATTCGTAGTCCTTCTACAGTGGATTTTTGGATCCTAGACTTATTGCTAGTATTTCAATCGTAGTAACTATAATATTATTCTAATCTTTGATAGTAGCAATTATTTAAAAGACTTAAAAAGGAGGATGTTTTTTGTGGTTTTTGGCAAAGAAAGATTATAAGTAAATGATGATGGTCGGACATCAGATTGGTTATTCGATGAGTTAAAGAGATAGATAAATGGGGAAGATCACAAGAAAGCTAATAATGATATGCATTAATAAGTATTGACGATATTTGAAGTGAAAACAGTGAAAGTCGTTTATTTTCCGAGTCCGAGGCATTTACAACAGTTATGTAGACTATCCTATGTAATCCTTTAATTAACAACAACATATTATAATCAACAAAAAAGCAGAAAGAGAGAAGAAAAGGAACAGAATCTAGTAAAATATTATAATGTTGAGTGAATTAATCAAAAAAGGAATAAGTACACAAAACAATAGCTAGCTAGAGTTTTAGAAAGAAAGAGGTGGTTAGTTGAGAAAACCAGAAAAGAATACAATTTTACTAATTCATTGATCAATTAGCATCGTATACTGTAAGTCAGTCGTAAATAATAGTAGGTTTAGTAAATTAATTCAATTCGTTACGCTACGCAAGTTATTACAATTCTTACTTAAATTACTGTACACTGACAATGGCTCCTCCTCACAGGTTCTCTTTGTCAGTTTTTCTGTAATGAAAGATGTAATGGTGAACTAGTGCTAGTGTAACGTACATAGTGAAGACGCTTTAGTTTGCTGTATTCAAGATGATAATTATGAGTGAAACAGAATTTGCACGGATTTTTGACAGAAAATCAAAATATACATACATACTACATTATATTTTCATTACATTACAATTATACCTCTAACTACGGAATACATACATACAATACATCTAAAGCTAATCAGAATGCAATGCAATTTGTGATTTTTGAATGTGGGTGTAATCATAATCTATAGATGTGGCTAGAGGACACGGACACACGGGAGACGACGTAACGTAACTTCTACTTCTACGCTCTCATTTACAATTCAATTTCCGTTCAATACAAATACGCTGCATACCTTTAGGTAGGTACTGTAGTCCGAGTTCTTTAATCTTATCATCTGTGTTAGTTATGTCAGTATGTAATGTAATTGTATTCAGCGTTTGCGGATGTCTATTTAGAATGAGTTACGGGGTCGTTATGTTACGTACGTGTTCATAAATGTCGTGAATAATCATCATCTGTAGCATTATTATCATTAATTATTATTATTATTATTATTATCAATATTATTACAGCTTAGTTCTAATTATAGTTACTAATATTTCATGTACTAATTATTATTGTCTCTATATGGCATTAATAAATACTGTGACCTTCCTTCGTGTACTGTATTGTATAACTTTAATAAATGTACCTTTACAGATGGAAAGACAAAAATAACTCAAATCTCTTTCTCATGAATTATTTACTTCATATCAATGCATCTAACTCATTTCATTACAATATCTTCATCATAATATCTCATAATATAGTTAATTTCACATCAGTCTATGAATTTTCAATCAGCTAACCCATCAGAGTCCAATACACATTATTACTTTTACTTTTCAGTCCAAAAAAATGGAAAGTGCAACTGAGAATCTGCAATATTCTGCGTTCTGCATGTTTGTTTTGCAATGCCCCAGATAAAATCTTTTTCATTTTATTATTGTGCTAAATCCAGTGATCCCGGTTTGTTCTCTTTGTTGTTTCTCGTGTTTTCGTAGACTCATCAATCATCGTAAGTACGTGTGAAATGAAAAAGTCTGGGAAATAATAAATGGTAATAAATCCATTGTCAATTAATTAGTTACCTTTGGTGTCGACCGAAGGGAAAAGTATTATTTCACTATTTTCTTTGTACGGATACATTACACTGTTATCGTACCGTTATTACTCTTATTACACATTGTCAGCCGCCTCTCCTGGACTATTGAACACGTAAGGATCTTGTCTTACCGGAAGTTGTTGCTTGTATTGTAAATTGTAATGTAGCAGTGAAACAACTTTGGCTTTTTCACTTTTCCATTTTTTTTCGGGCAAGTTAATATATTTTTAAACATTCAGCCATTACAAAAATCAATTTGACCTTTGAACACTATATGTGATGAACTGTAACTAGATAGCAAAGCGAAATATTTTAATTTTCCTCTTTGCTCTTTTCTGCAGGTTGTAGGCGAGTTAGCTCATCATCGAATCTTCGCATCACTGATTGAAATCATGAATCAGTGTATCACATCTCAAGTGGCAGCAATAGTATTTTCATGGACAGAAGATCATATCTCAAAGAATTGGAAAGAAATCGCGTCCCAGTTGATAGGTTATCGTCATGCAGGCTTTGACTTTAATTTTCGAAAAACTGACGAGGAATACCAATGTAGGATTTACAGTGGCCATTGGGTGTTGTCCATAACAGATTACACTTTTCTCCACAAAGCTGTGGGGATGTCTAATGTTGATTTAATCAAATTACTGTACTCTTGTGCGGCAAACTTCAATGTTTTAACTGGAGATGGTTATTCTCCGTTGATGATTGCTGTCTGTTTTAAGCAACAAAGGGTCGTAAGTTGTTTGCTGAAATGTGAGGCTGACATAGAAGCGAAATCTTGCAGACCGTTAGTCAAAAACCGTATGCCGAAGTATAGTCTCTGTGGGATTCCCGATATTCCTACACAAATAACTCCATTGATGTTGGTATGTTGTACATTCACATTTTTCAGTATTTATATTTATTTATGTGACACCATGTCAAAAAAACTGCATAAAAAATAAAACATATTTATTCGGGACATGTTAATTATTTTTAATTGTATTTATTAGGCAATTGAAAACGGAGATTCAAAGATGATCAAAATATTGCTTGATTATCAAGCAAAAGTAAATGCTGAGACGATTCGACACTGTCTACGGGTTGGTCAGATTACTATTGCTGGTTTGCTGCTCCAAAGTCTTCCAGTGGATGTCTCTTTTAAATCCGATGAAATTTCAGGATTACCATCCTTACAGTTTTACATCAACAATTACAGTTGGACATGCAATGATCCATTAATGGACCTGATTACCGAGTATAAAATTCGAGGATACGAAGTTTGTAGAAGCAATGCAGGCGGTCCGCCCGTTTTTCAGAGTTTTCTAAGAAACAGTTTTGGTAGCAAGTATCCCAGCGGCTTTGACTTCATCATTAAAATGGATGATATTAATATCAACGAGACTTATTTAGAAAAACCTGCGTTGTCATTTTTCTTCTCTCGAGATTCCATGACTGATCATCACCCGTGTTGTAGTAATAAGATACCTTGTTGTCGCTATTACGTCGAATGGTTCCTTCGGGAGTGTGCGGATTTCCAACTTTATAGGATACATAATTTTGTTTACCACCAAGGACATTTAGATGTGCTACAAGTGCTGTACGAAGCAGGAGTCGTTTTCCCTATTGACTTTCGGGCATCGTCAATGATATGCCCTCAATCCTGCAAGGTTCATGATAGTTACAGTGCTCAACTAAAAGCCAAACGACAAAATGAATTGGATTCCTTCTGTAAAATGATTGAAAAGAATCCTGTAAAATCTCTTCGATCACAAGCTCGAGTTGCCGTTAGAAAATTACCCAATGTTAAAGATGTTGTCAGTACGAAGTCGTCTGTTGGATCCATCTACCGTGATCTGATTACCTTTAAATATGAGTGCGATGAATTGATTCAAAAATCTTTTGAGACTGATTTTTATTGCTGCTTAACGAATGAAAATGAAGCAGAAGGAAGTGACTAATTAAGCTACGTTTACAACTGTCTTGT